>JAUKPT010003571.1:0-11912 GCA_032273505.1 Nanomia bijuga | reverse complement strand
CTACCACGGGGTAGCTCTTCTGCTTTAATTTTGAATACCGCCAGGTGTTCACTAGATTGCAGGATACCTCAAGTCAAAGTCAAGTCAAACCAGACTACACTGTTCCGACATGTCCGAACAGTCTTTAGAGTTGCAAAGGTGCTTATTCTTGTCAGATTAGGCATGATCTCTAGAAACAGACTTAGTAGTCTCGCAGCGTGTTCAGTGTAGCTCTGACAGGGAATGATGTATTTCAACCTTGGGGTGCAGACTTGGAAGGGGACACTTTTCCCAGGGACAGGCTCATACTACTATATACACTATGTTGAATATCAATATTGATACATGAAACATACAATGAAACATAAGATAGTGGCAATAAGTATTTATAAAAGGTCTTTAAAAATCATTCAAATGGGTTGAGAATAGGTGAGAATGGAAAAAGAATTAACAGCAATGAATATAAACTCATGAATTTAGGAAAAACAATATAAAACTTTTCTTTTTCTGCTTTCTTATAAATAAAATGCATGAGAAGTTGAATATGAACAAAATTTGAAAATAATAAAAATAAATATCTTGTATACAATGCTTTGGCTTATAAATATATACACTGAAAAAATAAATACTATCTACCTTAAACGATTATCAAATAACTTTTCTATTATTGTTCCTCGACATGCCCTAACAAATCCTTAATTGAATGATTCTACTGTTCACTACAGATCCAAATTTTGAGCCTCCTTTGATGATAATATTCAGAATTAACCAATATTTTACTAATGTCCATTAAAAATCATTGAAATGGGTTGACTGAGGAGCAAGAATGGAAAAAGAATTAACAGCAATGAATATGAACTCATGAATTTAGGAAAAACAATATACAGGCCTCCCATCATATGTGCAATATAATTCACTCACTACTCACTGATTTTCCAGATACAAATATGACAGATTATTCACTCACTACTCACTACTCACTACTCTCTAATTTTCCAGATACAAGTGTACAAGACCATTCACTCACTACTCACTACCACTTACTAATTTTCCAGATATAAATTTGCAAAAAAATGTACTCACTACTCACTACACACTAATTTTCCAGATAAAACGTAAATTTACTCACTACTCACTACTCTCTAATTTTCCAGATATAAGTGTAAAAGACCATTCACTCACTACTCACTACTCACTAATTTTCCAGATATTTTGTTTTATATTTGGTTGTCATGGGAGACCTGAATATAAAACTTTTCTTTTTCTGCTTTCTTATCTTCTTATAAATATTGAATATGAACAAAATCTGAAAATAATAAAACTAATAGAATATCTTGTATACAACGCTTTGGTTTTTAAATATATACACTGAAAAAATAAAAACTATCTACAGTACCTTAAACAATTATCAAGTAACTGGTCATAACCTAGAACGGATCACATAGAAATGGACAAAATTATACAATCAGACCTTTTTTACAGAAGCACCAATAACAGTTTTTTGCAGATTGTATGTCGTGATTTAGTGAGGTTGTTGTGGCTAACTTCGTGATGGTAACAAGGGTCCTAATATTATAAGAAAACTGTACTTATTCAAAGGGGAAACTCTATTTCTATGGGATCTGTTCCCTAACCAATCCTTAATTAATTCTACTATCATCGTTCATCGTCAATACTTATTCTTTTTTAAGTATGTTATCTCCTCAGCAGAAACAATCATATTATGGTTCATATCATACTGATGCATACCTGATACACTCTAGTCCACCCTAGTACATTATTGCGTGAGTTTTCTTGCAATAGTTGACATAGCTGTTCTCTCTTCAGAAGAGACGAATTTAGAATCCTCATATTCGACATCGGGATGGAGAGCGTCAAAGTGACACTTAGCATTATATGTCCAGATTGCAGCCTTGCACACTGGACATGGAACCAAGTAGTTGCTGCATTGATTTCGTGTGGAAAGGACTGGCTTCCTTTGAATAAATGAATCATATTTACAATTGGTTCTGATTCTGAAAAACTGTTTTGAAGAGTTTTTGGATCCAGCAATAAGTGTGTTGGTGCAGATATCACGACCACAGAATCCACAAATGTTGTATCCAGACAATGTTCCCTTCTGGATATGGACGCCAACATGTCTTCTCATATGCCCTAATTGACATTTAATTTTACAATTACCAATGAGGCAAGGGAGCAACAACTTTGATTGATCTTTGTTGTTTGGTTTCTTCTTTCCTCCAGCAGCTGACTTGGTTTGCAAAGAGGCACCTGAATTGGTGGATGACGAAGAGGACAATTGAGGAGATGGTTCTGTAACAACTGCAGAAGAAGTACTGGAGGTGCCAGCTTGTTGAGCTGCGAGTGTCATTCCAACATTAAAGTCAATTATAAATTGCTTATCAAAGGTGAACCTCAATTCGCCTTCGATCTCCGTTAAAGATGGTTGTATGGCATGACAAGCAGTTCCAAGAGCAGTGACTTTTCCACCATGAACACCAGACCAATAATACAAATCTTCATACAAGTTCATTTTCATAAGTAGTGCCTCTACATACATATTTTCGTTATGAATATCTTCTGCTTTGATAAGTTTTACTTTTCTGTTGGAACGTTTTAAGATCTGAATCTGGGAAATCTGCAAAATTCCCTTAACTTCTATTAGTACTGGATCACCAGCCAAAACAGATGTTTCAATGGCGAGTTCTCCTTCTGGAGTGATCTCGTGACAATGGATCAGAAGAAAAAAGATTCTTCACAACAGTTGCTTTGTAGACGTGTTTGTTGTCGATCTCAATTTGCACATCGTGTTTCTGCTTTTCTTGAGGAAGAGGAATCATGTCAATTAAAGAAGTTGCAGGAATATCTTCAAGATCTCCACCATGAATAGGTTCTGCATCAGCATTTTCATCAACTTCTTGTACCTCATTTTGTTCCTCAACAGTAGCATCACCATCCTCATCGAAGCTGAAGTCCTTTTCTTGTGGGTTTAAACCAAGTTTAGTTCCATTTGGAATCAACAATGTATGCCCTTCGTTGGCAAGTGCTGCAAAGTTACATTTTGATTTATATTTGCACACACATCCACTTTGGCTTGTTGGTTTGCACTTGCAGGATCCAAATTTGATCTCTGCGGATGCTCGGCCGACATTCCAACAACTAAGGATGTTCAAATTTAACAAAGTTAACATGTCTGCATTCCACTCCTTAGGCGAGCTGTAATCAAGACAAAGACGCTGCATAACACTGCGATTCTTGGAGAACCATTCTGGGTGTTTCACCATCATCTCTCCGCATAACTGAATTGCACGTGCACCAAAAATGAGCTTAAGGTTGTCAACAATGGAGTGTTTATACCTTCAATCTCACATTACCAAAGTAACGTTCCAGAACATCGTTGGCACATAGCATGAGAAACAACGGTTTATCAGGATGATACTCCTTATACTTAGCGGCACAGTAAAAGGCATCCATGAAAGTTGCTTGGATGTCATGGTAGAGCTGGTTTGAGATGAAGGATTTTAATTCTCGTTGAAGGATGAACAATACATGCGCTCCAAGTGATATTTTTTCTAACTGCTCTTGAATAGAGGTATTTGGATTTGAGTATCCTGCAAGAACACCTTCAATCACATATTTCAACATATGCAACTCCTCTGCTACATCCTTCACTCTCATATTGATCGTCTTAAGCTTTTCCACATCCTCCACTGCATCACAGAATTGGACAAGAAAGGATGTTGCCAGGGGCACATTCATCTTGTCACCTATGTTAAACAATTGGTTGTTGCTGTATTTAGTGTTGTTGGGGACAAGACTCAATATCTTTTCCATATCTGATTTCAACAGTAGGCGGTCTCCAATTTTGAAATTATTATTTATGAGGCACTTTTGCAACCGTTTAACCAAATGTTTGTGATCAAAATTAACTGTCTCATCATTTTTCCCAACCATTTTGTCCATCAACATGAGATCTTTAATAGTGTCATATATAGGCGAAGATGGAGATAATTCGTGTGACATGAGTAAGTCGAACAGTATTCTTCTAATGGCATCACCATCCGTAGACCAATTCATCAATGGTGTGCCATAAATGCGAACAAACCTGTACGAAATTTCATTGATCAATTCTGATTGAAAGTCTATTTCACTCTTTGTGCAAGTAGGAAGCGCTGCAACTATCTGTGCATTACATTCTATAGAATTGTTGCTCACAGCAATCACCATGTTTTCTTTTGGCACATGAAGTTCACCATCATGCACTTTGGCTGCTAGCTCTTCAACCCGCTCATAGCTGTCAAAAGTGAGATCCTCACACCGTGCATGTTCATAACAGAATCCATAGAGACAATTATCAGTTGGATTCCATCGCACTTTCGCCTCGAAGTAACTCATCTATCTTCAGCATGTAACCAAATTTGGGAGCAGTTGGTGACACCACAATATTGTTTACAAATAAATCAATATCAGTGTTGACAGATGAATTGATGAGTCTTCCCGACGTCTGAAGCATACGATATGCAGTGCTTGTGGAGGGGAAATTGAGTGCCCGGTGAACTATATCAAGAAGACCTGGACCGCCATACTGAAGGATCAAAAACGCCAAATCCTTGTCATCTTCACTGCTTCTTGCATTATATACACCATCGACAGCATCTACTATTTTATTGATGGTATACTCCAATCCCCGATTTCTGTTGCATGCTACCTTCACCAATTCATGAAGTTTTGGAATATTGTTTTGTCGAATATGAAGCATAAACCGTTGGTGCAACTCTAAAGATTTGTTAACATTCACCAACTTCCTTTGCATGTTGATACTTCGCAACTTAGAAGAGTTCAGTGATGACTGTAGATGAGTCACTCTTCTACTGAGTTGGTTGTGCGTGAGATACTTGTTTTGCGTTTTTGACAAATGTTTGTTGACGTCACATGCATTGGTGAGATATTTATTCAACATATCATGTTTCGCCAGGTCGCTGCAATCTTTGTGTATGTTGTTGTTGCATTCACCACTGATATCAGATGGGGGCAAAATGTACATGTTTTCGAAGCAAGTTTTAAAGTGGAACACACCATTCTCGAAATAGATTCCTTTCAATGGTCCACTGCCCAGTAGCTGGAAAGGGAAATTCTCATACACGCTCCCAACTAATGCTGGAATAAATCCACCACATTTAATTTGGGGAGGTGTTTCAACTTCAACAGATGTAGATGATGGATTTTCTACGTTTTCAGCGAGTAACAGATTGTCTCCACCTTCAATGATTAACGGATCTTCTCTAACTTCGTCAAATAATGGATCTTCTTCATTAACTAGATTGACAAGATTGATTACAACATTGTTTACAAGTTCCTTTACAGCTTCAACTGCTCCTGCCTCATCCTCATCAACAACAATATCAGACATATCAAAATCAACATCAACCGCATCTATGGTATCAACATGCTCTGCAGCTTCCTCCAAACGAGGCGAAAAGAAGTTACAAATTGTTTTCGATGACTTCGCAGCTTTGGATGAATTGGCACCACTTGATTTTCGTTTGGGTTTCTTCTTCATCTTGCATGCCTCCACGTGTCTGATGAAGTTAGTATCATTGTGTCCATGACCACTGAAGACCTTTAAACAATAACTGCAAGTTAATGGAGCACCTCTAGTCTCCTCCATCTTAAATACTCTTCCTGAAATGTAATAAATTTTTATATCAAATAATTAATAACAACAAATCAAAATCGAAAAACTTAAAATAAAAACACACTTCTGTTCTGTCAAAACAAATCTAATCTAGTAAAATGTGACATGTGTCACCTACAATAAAGCAATAACAAGTACTAGAAAAGACCAATTTAATCAAAGCAACAATTAATATGTAGGATTTATTGCAAAATTATGACACATACCACCCACGGTACTAAACGTCAAAGTGTCACGGACTAACTGCATGCCCCCCCTGATATGATGAAAGATTTGGTAAAAATAAGTTCTCTTTATTCATCTGTTTCAAAGCTAAAGGTATTTCATGCATATCACGTTATTTACACATGTTCTGGCCAAAATTGCTTATTTATGCCCCAGCCACCAAAATTCCACTCATATTTTTGCCCTGTTTTTTGCAGTGTTTCGCTGAGTTTTTTCTGACTGATAATTTCACTATGCATGATTTCAAGGTAAAATTGATAAAAATGTGAAAAAAGGACTCTTTTAGGTAAAATAAAGGTGTAAATCACACAAATTATTTGTATACTTAAAATGACCAAAAAGGCTAGAAAAATGCTAAAGTTTGCTAAAAATTATGCTTATTTATGCCCTGTTTTTTAGGTTTTGGATTTTTAGAAGTAGAAAGAGGGAAATGTAACATCAGTTGAAAATAGATCCATTCCATTTCCCTCTATTCACTTACATATTGAAAATTAATTTATCACCCTAGTTATGAGTGAGAATAACAGGTATAACTTATAATTAGCCAAGTACTCTCAATTTAGGAAAGAAAGAAGTATTCAGAAGAGTTTGTATTCAAAAAATGATAAATTGCTAAATTTTTCCAAAACCCTCTGGTAATTTCCTTGGAAACTAGGTGAATACTTTTTGAAGCCTTAGTTTGTTACAATAACCTCTTATTTTTCAGGGTTTTTTTGACAGTTTATTTTATGCATGATTTCAGGTAATCCTATCATCATATTGGATAGACCACATTTATTCTATCAATATGCCTAGGTTGTCTTTAGTGTTGTCTTTTTTAGTGTTGCTGGACCTAATTTGATTGTTTACGAATGTAAACATGTTAAGGCAATTAATTAATTAAATCAATCAAGAGAAAATAAATACAATGGGAATGAAAATAATGTCATTGAAACAGCTCCTTTTATTTCATATCGAGGGCTGTTCCATTTGCTTCTTTTGAGTTCTAGAATTATTCTTTGCCAATATGGTAGCATAAGATCTTTCATAAACTGTGAAAATCCTTGCCTGATCTACGTTGCCAATGTTCTGTAGTAAGCATCTACCTCTTAGTTACTTTCTTGGCATCGTATCATTTACCTCTTTTCACTTCTTTTAGTTCAACAGCATAGTTGCAGTGTGTTAAAAGGCAACTACAGTAATAACGAGCGTGGCCATCTTAGAAAATAGTATTCTCGGAAAGGGAAGATACAAACGTACAACGTGGCGTTAAGTACAAAGTCACGTGACATAATCGAATCAGTGAATTAGCCAATAAGAAAGTTCCGTAAATATTAAATATACTAGTGAAATAAAGATGGTAGAATATCATCCAAATAACACTCCCACTTGATATGAATACCATCAAAAGCACTCCCACTTGCTAAACATAAGTTCTAAGTCTGATCTTGAACATGAAAGGAAACGTTACTGTTTTTCTAAATCAATAAAGTGCATCATATTTCGACGACTCCTAATAATAAACGAAACTTCTCAAATTTGTCCCTAGTCAACGGTTTGGTCATCACATCAGCAATCATTTCTTCTGTAGGACAGTAAAGAACTTCGATTTCTTTGGATGCGACACGTTCACGAGCAAAATGAAAGGAAATGTCAATGTGCTTAACTCTGTTGTGATGTTTCGGATTTTTTGACAAATCAATTGCCCCCTGATTATCCTCGTTAATTATTGTTGGTGAATCAGTGAGGAAGCAAATATCATTTAGCAACCTACGTAACCAGATCACTTCTTGAGTTGCACCACTAAGTGCTACATACTCAGCTTCAGTCGAGGATTTCGCAACCGTAATCTGCTTTCGGCTTGACCAGCTGATCAAAGACTTACCAATAAAAAAGGTATACCCGGATGTAGATCTTCTTGTATCAATGTCTCCAGCCCAATCTGAGTCAGAGAAACCAACAAGTTCATTTTTGTTATCGACTGAGAAACAGAGTCCATAATTTATAGTACCTTTTACATAACGTAATATTCGCTTAACTCCAATCCAATGATCTATAGTGGGTTTTGACATATATTGAGAGAGTACGCTAACTGAAGCTGCAATGTCTGGACGTGTAGTAGTTGCAGTATAAGTAAGACACCCGATTGCTTGCTGGTATAAGGAAATATCATTAAATAATGGATCATCTTCAGATGCTTTTTGAAATTTCTTACCAACTTCTAGTGGGGTTGCAGCTGCTTTGCAATTTTCCATATTGAATCTCTTTAAAACATTAGAAAGATAGATCGGATGACTAATGGTTAATACCCTGTTTATCCTATCTCGAGAAACTTGCATACCAAGTATATAGTGAATATTACCATTGTCCACCATCTTAAACTTCTGTCTCAACTTTGATTTTTCTGTCTTGAGTACTGAAATGTCATTTGAAATAGGTATAACATCGTCTACGTACAGTGCTAGAATAACAAAGTTCTGTTCAATTGTTTTGATATAAACGCAATCGTCTGCACTGGATTTCGTGTATCCTTCTGAAGTGAGGTATTGAGTCAGTGTGTTATTCCAACAACGAGCAGCTTGTTTAAGCCCGTATATGCTCTTCTTCAGTTTGCAAACATGAGCTGGGTTAACTGTATCAATAAACCCTTTCGGCTGTTCCATAAAAATTTCATAATCTAAATCGCCGTTCAGGAATGCAGTGGTCACATCCATTTGATGAATTTCGAGATCGTGGATGTTGGCAACTGCTAGCAGTGAGCGAATAGTAGCAGATCGGGCAACTGGTGAAAATACCTCATTATAGTCAATCCCATGTTCTTGGGTGAAGCCCTGGGCAACAAGTCTGGCCTTGTATCGATTAATGCTCCCATCTGCATTCCGTTTCACTTTAAACACCCAACGTGACCCAATAATATTTTTCCCTGTAGGACGTGGAACCAACTCCCATGTGTTGTTTTCATACATTGAGGACATCTCAGATTTCATTGCATTCTTCCAATTCGGATCGACTAATGCATCTTCAACATTATTGGGCTCATCAGTTTCTGTAATGAGTGATGTTAGAAAACAATTCTCAGTGATTAATTGTACAGATTCTATTAACCTAGTTGATGGTTTCCTCAAACGTCCTTGGTTTAAGTTTTGAACGTCAGTAAGATATTTATCTTCATAAGTCATCACTGGTGCAGTGGGTGGAACAATGTTTTCAATTTCTGCATTAACATCATTCTCTTCATGACTGTCATCATTCAGGTCAACATTCTGCTCACCATTTTCTAATATATCCACTTCATTATCAAATTCATTACTAATTCCATCATCTGGAAAAAAAGTGATGTATTCTTTTGGATCAATCTTCACATTAAAATCGTTAAATTCCTCTTCATAGAACACTACACTTCTGCTTCTAATAAATCTCTTGGTCTCAAGATTGTATAGTTTGAAACCTTTAGTGTCATCAGGATATCCAACGAAGATACACTTTTCAGATTTAGGTTGCAACTTTTTTCTTAATTCACCTGGTATATGGACATAAGAAATACATCCAAAAACTCTCAGATTTGATAAGTCTGGCTTGTTACCAAACCAACATTCATATGGTGTTTTATGTCCAAGTGCAGAAGTTGGACTCCGGTTGCAAAGATATGCTGCACATTTCACTGCCTCTGCCCAAAAAGACAATGGCAATTTTGCATGGAAAAGCATGGATCTAGCAGCTTCCATCAAGGTGCGATTTAATCGTTCAGATATACCGTTTTGTTCTGGCGTATAAGGGTTTGAGTGTTCAACATGAATCCCCTTCTGTATACAGTATTCTAAGAATTCACCTGAGATATATTCCCCTCCATTGTCACTACGAATAGATTTGACTTTGCGATTGGTAAAATTCTCCATCTGATTCACATATTCCTTAAATTTTGATAGTGCTTCCTCTTTCCTTTTAAGAAAATAAACAACTTTATAACGACTGAAATCATCTGTCATGGTCATGAAGTACTTACTACCACCATGAGATTGAACATGCATCGGACCACACAGGTCGGTGTGAAGAAGTTGAAGAGCTACGGTTGACTTGGTTTCACTTTTCTTTGGAAGTGAAGCTCTTTGCATTTTTCCCAGTATGCAAGGTTCACATTTACCAATGTCATTGCTGCATTTAAAATTAATACCAGTTGCAATATCTTTCTTTACAAGATGCTCAACATAATTATGATTTAAATGTCCCAATCTACGATGCCATAACTCCGGAGAGGACTCCTTTGCAATGGAAACGTATTCAAATTTTGTATTAACTCTGTACAGAGGTACGCCTGGCATAATATACCCCATTGTTAGAATGTTCCCATTCTTCGCCACAATGCATTTGTTTTCATCAAAATAAACTTCAGCTTCATTTTGGGTCATTTTGGGTACTGAAACTAAATTTTTTCTCAACTTAGGAACATATAATACCTTTTGCAATTTTACGGAAATTATTTGAGATGTATTGCTCTGATATACAGGGAGACATACAGTACCTTCTCCTTCAGCGAAAATTACACCATCGTTGCCCATACCAACACTCTTCGGTTCTTCAAATGCGATAAAATCGATCAATGAATTTTTCTCATACGTCATATGACTTGTGGCAGCTGAGTCTATAAACCATTCACTGTGTACAGGACTGCATATATCCACTTCGCCAGTGATAAGAGCGAAATCATCTTGCACAGATACATTACTAAATGAACTAATAAAATTACCTTGTTCTGCTACATTCTGCATGTTCGTGTTGTTGTTATTATTGTTACCCATACTGTTCATCCATGGATTTTCACAATTTCTTGCAATGTGTCCAGCTTCTCCACATCTAAAACAACCATGCCCACTGTTTTGATTTTGTCGTCCAGCGGAATTAAATTGAGCTCTATTATCCTGATTGTAATAGTATCCCGGTGGTCGTCCTCTTGCTTGTCTTCCACTTCCCCCATTCACATTCACATTATTTGAATTTCTGTTTGGATTTCCCCGAAAATTATCATACCTTCTTTGCTGGCTGCGAAAATTATTATTATTGTTATTATTGTTCCTTGAACTTGCATTTCGCATAAACAACGCTTCATTATTATTACTAGCAGTGTTCGTATCTTGCTTCTCTCTCCTTTTCATGTACTCTTCCTGCAGCGAACCCTTGACAGATTCCCAGTCTAACTCATCTGCTTTACGAGCATTTAAACTAGTAATAAAGGTTTCAAATGACGTTGGTAAACTTCCTAATATTACCGTAGCGAATTTTTGTGTACTTATTTCTTCGCCAAGTTCTCTTAATTCCTGAGCATACGAAGTCATTGCATTGATATGTCCCAAGAGATTATCACCCTCCTTCATAGTTGCTGCATAAAATTTACGAGTTAAGCGTACTATTTGTGTTACAGATACAAATGAAAAATTACCTTGCAAAATGTCCCATGCTTCTTTGGGATCTGTTGTCCCAACTATATGTATTTGTAACGAGGTTTCTACACTCAGTGCAATCAGTGAATACGCTTTATCGGAGCGTGCTTTAAATTTTCTTCGTAAGTTTTCTGCTGCTGTCTCAGCGCCCTGTGGCCTTGTTACTTCTCCTAAAACATAGTCCCATAAATCTTTTTCCATTAACACAAGTTTCATCTGAAACTTCCAAGATTGGTAATTGCTACCATTTAATTTCTCAATTTTCGTATTCGTCAGCTCGAGACTTCTTTCGTCGGCCATTTTCTCGTTCTCTTTTAATAACAACAAATCCTCATAAAATATACACCTGTGATCTCTTCTTTTAATCCATCTTGCGTAAACAATGCCACACTAATTAATTTATTTACTTCTTATTTTTACTCCATCCAATTTGCTTCCATTTCAGCGTCCTGGGCCCATAACCTGTTAAAAGGCAACTACAGTAATAACGAGCGTGGCCATCTTAGAAAATAGTATTCTCGGAAAGGGAAGATACAAACGTACAACGTGGCGTTAAGTACAAAGTCACGTGACATAATCGAATCAGTGAATTAGCCAAT
>JAUKPT010003569.1:0-11914 GCA_032273505.1 Nanomia bijuga | reverse complement strand
TCCTAATTTGCAATAAGCATGGGGGGACGGAATAAGCGGGGGGGGGGGAGGAAAAAATACTTAATTGTAACGAATCTTTGCGAAATATAATGGTTGAATGTATTGAAATGTGTGTTTTTTAAGATTTTGATACTTCGAATAAAGAAATTAGAAAATTAATGCTCTAATTACATAGTACAAGTATATAATAAAATCATCCAAATTTAATTAGCAGAGGGGTCCTCATAAGAGAAGAGGGTCGGATTTTTTTTCTTGAAAAATTAAGCGGAGGGAGGGGCGCTTATTAGGGTGATGAGAGTAGAGGTGAAAAGGAGAGGAAGGGATGTCCTGACACTCGACCTTCGAAAGTATTGCTTATTTGAATCAGAGTTTTCTTAAAACATAAATCTTGATTTTGATTTTTGTTTCTAGGCGTCTGCAATCCAGAGCATAAAACGTGGATTGAGCTCCATCCATAAACTTTGTGCTCTCACCCAAGGCGTGTTTATCTACTCGTTTTTTCCTGAATTTCGTCATGAAGATTTTAAGATCCTGTATATTTTTTAGGACTTCAATTGCCTGCCTAGCACCCCTTTCCCCAGTATCGATCTCTCTGTGTGTTTACACAAAGAGAAATTAGTTTTTCCCTCAGGATTGGTCTCAGTATCATTTATTTGATTGGCTTTTCCAAAACTGTCAAGATTTGCCCTTTTAGACATTCAATTTTTTTAATCATGACACCATCTAGCGAACCAATCAGATTTTATCTTTTATAATGTAATTTTCGACCAATCAAATTCCATGATTTTGAGAGAATTCCCTTTCTTCTTTCAATATAAAACTTATTATTATAAACAACAACAGCTTAAAACACGTGGCGAATCTCCCCACTAGAAACTATTTTAGCCTTTTGATTGGTTAGATATAACATAATTGGGAAGCTTATTGATTAAATTTAATATGTTACAATTTGATCTTTTGTTAAAATCAAAAATGATAAAAATGCTCCTTCATCAACCAATTAGAAACTTGATGACGTAACATTGGACCAATCAATCGGCTAAATTAGCCATAATTTGGCGACAAACGCATGGTACTAAACGGTTTGTGGTGATTCAAGAGCTTCGTACGATTTTACGACAGGTCGCTCTTCAATATACGATCTATCGATTATCTGATGTTCAGATGGTGTGATGGATTCGTCCGACAGTTCTAACTCATCGGCGACATCACTAACTGTCAATTCACCGTCTGACGTTATTGACGGGTAGTTGTATAAGAATGATGTCTCTTTCGTCGTATCAGGAATCGACGTCATCTTATTTGGTGTAAACGAGCGCGGCGATATTCGTCGATCGTGCTGTATAATGTCGTAAGGATTGGTAAAAGTTCGTTTTCTACCGACGATTCTCGCTCTCAACACCGAGGGCTTTTTATGATCGCCGAGTTTCTTCGGTTTTATACTCGATCGTTGCATTTTTGTCTGAAACTTTGATCGATCTCTTTTGCTTTTTTGAACGGAATGATATTCTAAAAAAAACAAAAAAACATGAATAAGTATTTTACTATAAGAGGCGGGGGACGCAGCCAGCTCTTGTAAGTAAGCATGAATGTGCTATGATATGGTATGGAGGATACATATTAAGACTAGGCTGCAGCCCTGGAAATCTTAGCTTGTAAGCCATAAAACTGCATTTTCTTGACTCATCTTTTTGACTCATTTTTCTCAATCGTATTTCGGGATGGGGCATATAGGGGTGGGGGATTTGAACAAAAAATTGTTATGTTTAGGTGGGCATCCAATTTTCCCCAAGCCTGGATATTTGTGGGAGGCAGAGTGTTTAATAAAAACCCGACCCCACATCTTTAGCTCTATCGATATTGGGTAGAATTTGTTTAAAACAATTACACATGATTATACATTTACTTTATTAATCACCTATTCATTTCAAAATAGCATATCTCTTGCACTAAATTATATAGCATTATCTGAAAAGGCATTAAACGATAATTATAAGATAACATAATACTCCCAATATGGATAGAGCTTAAGTTGTGGGGTCGTTTTTTTTAAGCTTCATCTTGCCTTGACCTACTTTTGCCTTTATCTTCTGATTGCGGTCTTCGTTTTTGATAAAAATTAGCACAGGCATAGTTCCTAATACTAACTTTGCACCGAAAAAAATAAAAATTCGAAAAAAACTGAAAGTACTTCATATTTCCCAAATTAATTGACCAATTTTTTTCTCGATTGTTTGATTATGATCTACTATCTGATAACAATGTGTCCTAACAGTTGCAGAACCTGCACGATGTCTAGGGCTATAGTAAAGAACGCCATGGATACGATTGTGTAATATTCTGTTCACAATTAAAAAAACACCAAGAAAACGGAAGCTCAATCATGTACAAGATTAAGGGTTGTTTATTCCGACAGCAACATTCCTTTAGTTCAATATCCTAATATTCTAATACATGTCACCTTGGGGAATCACCAGAATTGCATGCTTTTCAAAACCATGGAATCTTGATTAGATGTATACTCTCGTCACCCCTAATTAATTTTGGATGATTTCATTATTTACTAATATATAAATAGATTATTAATTTTCTAATTTCTTTATTCGAAGTATCAAAATCTAAAAATACACAAATGTCCAATATCTTCAACCATCATGTTTCGCAAAAATTCGTCAACATTTATTGCAAGTGAGGAAATTGTCCATCCCATGCTTTTTCCGACCTCCTGCTTATTGCAAATTATGAAATTTTCCAACCCCCTGATTATTCCGACCCTCCCTCCGTCTATTAGGGTGATGAGAGTAAAGAGCTGTCGGAATAGAGGGTAGGAACTATTTACGACAGATAACGATTAATTGCGGTGTATTACGAAGAAAAGATCAAACATTTCCTGATGGAGTCGCAGATAACGAAAAGCTGTAAGTTATAGCTAATTCAATCTTGTATTTGGTTAGAACGGTCAGCACTTATGGTAGAACAGCCATGCACAAGCTCTTTACGTGCTTATCGAGGCATGGCTTAAGTGCCACCTAGTGTTTCCTCAGCTACCAACTGACTATCCAAATTCCCTCATTGGCATGGGTCAACCTGTCGGCATTGCCTAACGATAGTTATTGTGCCCTCGCTAAGAGCTCGAGTCGAGTGCATTTTATTGCATCATTTTTTAATGACACTCGCCTCTACCGTCCGCGTCCCCCATCCAGTAAGTATCTCTCGTCGACGATGCTTAACTTTCATGAATGGAAGTGTGTTGAAAGATGACATACCACTACGCGTTGGTTAAGAAATTACATCATCAATATTCTGATTGGTTCATATATAATTGTTTTTATAATTTTGGAATTTAACAAAACATCAAATTGCGACATTTTAAATTGAACCAATTAGCTTTCCGATGCTGTAATCTCTAACCAATCGAACGTCAAAATAGTCGAAATTTGGCGATAAATCCTTAACTACGCGTTAATGCAGCTATTTTTCTTATATATAACCCTCGTTATGACGGTATGATGGCGCTGGATACGAGTTCGGCCGCTTTCTATGAAGTTATTGATCACCGGCGTAACTAAGGCCTTAAGATTTTCTATAGAGTAGATATAGAGTAGACATTGAAAGAGTATTATTATGCTCGTTTGACCATGATTCTTTATGTAGTTGATTATGGCCATTCTCATTTGACCACGAAATAAAAGAATTTATATAAAATGTATCACCATGGTAATGTATAATCGAATCAAGATGGTAGAGATCGAGGGGTAAATCACTATTGAAAACTCTTGTACATCTTGAATCAAATTTCTATTGTGTTTGAAGAAAATTATATTGTTTAATCATAACTCTTGTACACTTTTGAAGAGAGTGATTTACCCCTCGGTAGAGATCATTACCATCTAATGCTAACGCTGCATTTTTAACGGCTCGTAAAGGAAGGTGATCGTAAATCAGCATTTCTGGTATCGCTTCTCTTCTGGCACCGATTGGTTGAAATCTAGACCCAGGCTTCTGTTTTGAAAGCCGTGAAGTCTTTCGTTTTTGAGGAAGTGAGGATTTTCTCACAGAATTATGATGTTTCTTTATTGTTTTCTTTTCTGGTTTCACAATTTTATGATATTCTAGAAAAAAAAAAGTTTTAAGGAATTGTCTACGAATTATGGGTAAAATTGTCGTTTGATTGAATGAAAAATACATCATCAGATTTTCATTGTTTTTTTTCAAAATAACACAAGTTGATGTTTTGTTAAAGCTAGAAATACTGATTTTAATTCTGAATAAACCAATCAACTTCTTGCTGATGTAACTTTCAACCAATGAGACAGCGAATTTACCGATAATTCGTAGAAAATCCCTTAAGTACGTTTCAAAACTATTAGCATGATTTTTTCTGATCCTTCATGAGGGACCGGCTAATCCATTTTGTCAAGCCCTTATTTAAAATCCCAATTTTTACCTATTAAAAACGTTACATGTGTCTTGAATTGACCAAAAAGTGCGTTATGTAACACTTTAAACGTTCCCTTCTGTAAAAGATGAACCAAATTGATCACAAAACGGTAAAGTTATGAAGAGCCAAAGAACACTCACTTTAATTTTAAAACGTACTTTAGGCAAAAAAATATAGCTTTGTTTCCAGCGCACTGGGTAACGAAAGAAAATTCACCGGACGGCTGCAAAAATACATTTTTTGAAAAAGTATGTAGGAAAAAAAATGTCATTTGGCACTTTTTTTCGATTTTAATGTACATAATACGAAGTTTTACTGTGAAACGGAGAGAAGGAGAGAGAAGACAACTTTTCTATGCGGCTGGATGATATCAAAATAAATCTCACCCGGCCGGTGCTCTGGAAAAAAACTTTTTTTTTTGGACTTCGTGCCATATTCTTGATATCTATTGGATTACCGTATTACGTAATCTTTATTGATAAAAAATGTAGCCAATCAATTATTAGTCCAAATTTGGAGACAAACCCTTAATATCTATAAAAATCTTCAACCAATGTTAACCTTCTTACCGTTTTTGATTTTGCTGAAGAAGACGGGCATGGTATCGAGCACACTCTCCCAATCCGTGATTAGTGAATGCGTGAAAGTGGGCTGTGTAGCCAGGGCCTTAATGTTGTGACTGTGGTTGAAGAACTCTTTACCAATCCCCACGACGAAAATCTCCATCACTACAAGAATAGAATAAAATAGAATACAGAATAGAAAAATTAATTTTGAAGGAAAATACACATACTATTAAAAATAAATTTACAATTTTACTAATCCAGAATAAACAAAAACAACAACAACGAGAACAAGAACAAGAACAAGAACAAGAACAAGAACAAGAACAACAACAACAACAACAACAACAACAACAACAACAACAACAACAACAACAACAACAACAAAAACAAAAACACTAAAAAGTTCTTATTCAAGGATAGTTGAATCGGTTATTATTATAAGCTATCATAAAAAGCATGAAAGAATGATCATAATATTGCTTTGTTGTTAGACGTTAAATTTTTCGAATAGATAAGATTATAATCGGGATCTGAGTAAGAGTTCGTGGGAAAATTGGTGTGCGCGATGTTTCTAAATAAAAATCAAAAGAAACATGTCTCAGCTATAAGAAATTATTTGGTAATACTTCCCCAAAAAGCGTTTTTGGCATATCTTTTTAAAAATTGGTTCGAACCAATAAATTCAACACTCAAAAATTGATCAAAAACGATTGAAAAATAAAACAATACCCTAATGAACAGGCTAGTAAAATTTTGTAATCTTGATGTTTCCAAAGACTGATGACGTCATCAAACATTTAACCGTCCATAGAAAACTACATATATTCCTTTTCAGACCCAAGTTTATATATGAAAAATTATCAGTTTTTTAAGCTCTATCGATTGGTGCTATTCACTATAACTTTTGACAAAATTAATTTTTAACACAATAGGGGATGGGGGATGGGAATGGGTACATGGCCCCTAGCTGACAGGGTAGGGAATTATTACCTAATAATTTCTTATAGCCGACACATGTTTCTTTCGGTTTTGTCTTAGAAACATCGCGCACACTAATTTTCCCACGAACTCTTACTCATATCCAGGAATATTAGATAAGAATCATACGAATTATTTTCTTTAAGGACCTATTATAGTAAAGTCATAATAAAGTAAGAAAGATGGTGTATATTCTGGCCAATAATTCTGGAGAAGAAATTTAGAATCTTCCATGTTTTTGAAAAACAGGGAAAGAACTTCAGCTCAAAGTGAGAAAAAAATCTTCATTAAATGATTAAAAGGATAGAAGACACACCGTCGTTTTTCAGATAGTTTTTTTTGCCAAATTCCGGAGAATTGAACCGACTCTTTGTGTTCCGAGAATGCATCCCCGAGAACCACCCAACTGCTCCTGTTACAAGGCAAAACCTAGTAACTCGATTTTCGACGATTTAAGTTATTATCATTTCATATGCCATAGAATTGGAAAAAGCTAGTAATTTTTCGCTAAAATGCATTTTTTAAGGGTAGTGAAAGGAAAACCTAGAACCTGACTTCTTTGAATTCAACCTCTTTACTGGAAAAACCTAGTAACTTATCAGCCATAAATGGCAAAACCTACTAAAATAAAATTTCTTATTTGGTTGAATGGAAAAACATAGTAACGCAATCATCCTTGAAAGGAAAAACCTAGTAACTTAAAAAGGGACTTGAAAAACCTAGTAACTTCTACTATTCAACTGGAAAACCCTAGTAACTAAGTAATTGGTACATAATTACGGAAACATTGACAAAAAGATTGAAAGATGAATAAGTCTAAATAGTTTAAATTTTACATTGATACCTTTTTGAAACTTTTTGCTCATTTTCTCAAAACGTTAAAAAATGAGTTACTAGGTTTTGCCTTGCTACAGGAGCTGGGGACTGGTCCTTCCGAAAGTAAGGAGAATATGGGTTAAAGAAGCTCATTAAAAAAATGTATTACGAAAATATTATGTATGTTTTACAAAAAGTTGTGTGCAATAAGAACCAACAATATATAATTTTATCGAATATTTTCGATCATTCTGTCATTTTCATAGCTAAAATAAAACAAAGGTTATAGTCAACTATTAGATAATATGATCATAAAGGTCCCCAATTATCAAATCCCAAATATTCAACTTTAAGGATTGATAACACCAACTACAACTTAATTGTTGTGAGAGTTTTAGGAGACGTCCAAAAACAGAATTTGTGTTTCTTAGCGGTAATTTGGCCGCTAATTTTGCTTCAACGTTATAATATATATATTTATCATAATTTATATTTTCTTCGGTGATAATAATAAATTAATAAAGTCCTAAAATTTGATTTTCATTTATTACTGTTTTTCTGTTTCCTTAGCGGACTTAACAATGCTTAAGAATCCCCTTCCCCTTAGCAACGAAAGTACCACTAAGTAACACAAATTCTGTTTTTTGACGTTCCCTTACTCTGATATCGATCTTATTATTCAATATGGGTTTGATTTCATCTTCTAGAGTGACTGCCACCCTCTTTCATACTGCTTAAATAAAATATAATAATTGTGGACCATCCGCGTCATCATAAGAAATAGTAAAAAAAAAGCGGCATGCAATTCTCCTTGGATGATAAACGGAAAGAAACACAACCATTATTCTTCTCCTACCTCTTTTTCTCTTGAGACTTTTCGCTTTCTTGATGACCGGTTCAAAGTTGTCCGGCTTCTTGGTCAACAGGACGACCAGTTGTTGTCCGCGTTGATCGCTTTCGGTCGATTCCAAGAACATGTTCTGATAGACAAACTCCAAGCCTTCTTCCAGTGGACGAAGTTCACCTCGAGGTCTAAAAAAGAGAAAGGGCATGTGTGTGGCTAATTCAGATTTTTATAACTCGAACATCGAAATTAAAAAGTGTTTGAATTATAGAGAGATTCGAGTAATAGAGAGTTTTCTTTGAGAGTTTATTAGTTCATTGTGCCAGCAAAACCGTTCGAATTTGGGAGAGATTCGAGATAGAGAGTCTAGTTATAGAGAGACTGTAAAAAATGTAGTCTTACTTCAACACATGAATGGTCCTCAACAGAGTCCCCGTGTCATTGGTCAAATCCAGCCCTGCTCGATAACCGTTATCGAAGTACGCGATTCCAACTCTATACTGGCGAGTGCGGATGAGTTTCTGCGAGATGTTCCCCACGAAGTTCACGATGAGTTCCATCTTGGCGAGTGCTTGTTCACTTGCGGGGTACGAGGGGCTGCTACCGTACACCAAGAAAATGATGTCGTACGATTCGTGCGGACCTAAAATTAATAATATATTTATTCACCGTCCCAGCGTGTCGTTACTAATCACTGATCAAATTTTGATCGCACTTATACACGCAACGTAGAAATTTCCAGAAAAAATATTTTAGAAGGGAAGGGGGAAATCTTAGCAGTCAGCATTTTGTAAATCATAACTGCTTAAATTTTCGTATGCTTCATAGTCTGTGACATCTATATAGTTTCGAGATGGTTAGGGAACGTCTCCAAATAGGTTTTCCGACCGCTTTGGATTTGACCCCCTCCCTAGCACTTAGCAGCCACTGTCGGCATATTTTAGAGTTTTTGCGTTAACAAAGTAGGCAATATGAGGGATTTTAGGTTTTTTTAACCGCTTAGCAGACATAAGCTGACCCCTTCCCCACCTTAGTGGCAATTGATCACTAAGGGTCAAAATATCTGTTTGGAGACGTTTCCTTGGCAATAGTTAAAGGGGCACTCCCAGGGGGATGGGGTACTAACCCCCAATTTTTATTTGCTTATTCGAAGGTCCTCTATTATGCGAACCAAACAAAAAAAAATGCATCGAAAAATATTGAATTTTGACGAAGTTATGGCCATTTAAAGGTGCCTATTTTTGATGGTCTCAAAAAACGCTCTTTCCAAGAAAACCTGATTTGTGACGTCATCTGGGGCACCTTTTTAAAAATCAAGTATTTTTGAGTACAGACCGAGGTGAAGAAATAGCTGTAGAAAGAGAACGAATTGATTTTAGGAAAATACTCATATACCATTCAACCTGGTGAAAAATATCCAGGGACCCTGTCGTAAAACCAGGACCCTGTTATAAAACCGGGACCCTTTTATAAAACCGGGACCATGTCGTCAAACCAGGACCCTGTTATAAAACCGGGACCCTTTTATAAAACCGGGACCCTGTCGTATAACCGGGACCCTGTTATAAAACCGAAACCGGGACCCTGTCGTAAAACCAGGACCCTGTTATGAAACCGGGACCCTTTTATAAAACCGGGATCCTGTTGTAAAACCGGGACCCTGTTGTAAAATCGGGACAATGTCGTCTATGTCATAATATTTTAAAAGGTTGATGCACAAATTAATAAATATATGGAAGACAAATTCTCTATTTTTATCTATGGTTTTTAAGGTAAAGGAATGAGTGCACAAAATTGTCTAATATACCTATCAATAAATGGAAAACGTCTTTTTACAAAATATATTGACCTTGTGAAAAAAGAAATTGTTGAAAATTGTTTTGCCTGAGTCAAAGGGGTTGACCACTACAAACATCTCGGTCTTGTCCTTGATCCAAATTATCCTTTACTAGACACATTAATGAAAAGATTAATTAGCAAAAAAATGGATTGGTTTGATTAAACACTTAAGGACCTACTTAACTATGAAATCCCTTGATCAAATTTATAAAATGCACATTAGACCCCACCTTGATTACTGCGACATTATCTATCACACATCTTTATGATTTTAACTCGTCTCTTCCTCTAAACTTTAGAATCGATATTCTTGAAAAAACACAATATCAAGCTGCACTAACCATGACTGGTACTTGGAGAGAGACTAACCTCGACAAGATCTATCTATGAAGAACTTGGTGGGAATCGCATAATCATAGGAGAATTTACAGACGTTTGACAATGCTTTTTAAAATAATGCTAAACCTAACCCATCTTATCTCAAGGATCCTTTACCTTTTCAAGAAGGAGGATATAGAATCAGAGCTAATTGCATCATTAATACTATTCCCTGCATAAATGATAGACACTGGAACTCTTTTTTCCCCAACTCAATTATTCTATTGGAATAATCTTGACTCTGGTATTAAAAATTCTAATAGTGTTGCTATCTTCAAGTCATCCATCCTTAATATTATTCGTTCACCTAGAAAGAAGATTGTATATATTCATGATTTAAATCGGCTCAAATGGATTTTCCAAGAGTGGGGATAATTCCCTTAAAAACTCACAAAAAAAGACACAGTCTCCTTGCCAAATTCTAAACAATAAAACGATCTTAAATGCTGCTCTTGATTATATCTCAGAATCTGGTCGCTTCTCATAAGTCTTCTTGCCCAATTCTGCTATCATCATCATCTTCCTCCCCTTCCCCTGCGCGTTTTTTTAATCCTTTTTTTATGTGCTTTTTTGGTGTTTGATTATTTATCATGACACTGATTTGAATTAGTGACCTTAGTTTTATTGTACTTATATTTGTAATATTTATGAACCGTAACTAAAAAATTAAAAATAAATATTCTGGCCGGAACGCCCCCCCCCCCAACCCCCCTCGGGGGGAGGGGGATAAATAAGGCTTTTGAAAGACTTTGTCATTTTCATGAAGCTTTTAGCTATTTCAGGTCCAAAAATCCTTAAGTTTTAGCGCGACGCGCCTTTTTTTGTCACTTTTGTGATTAATTGCCTAAATTGGTATTCCGTACCAGCGGTCGAGCCAAGGAAGAAATAATATGTGGCTAAAATGTTAGGGTTTTTGGCCAGATTATTTACCCTTGATTTGATGCATCGCCGTGGCACTGACTCAGGGTGTATTTAAAAATGAAACTTCAAAAAACATAAATAAACTTACCCGTAAACATTTCAATCGTTACTTCTGAATGATTTAACAATTCAAAACCGATGACAAATATCTTCAATTTGTTTTAATTTGTGTTTTATGATATCACTAAGTTTTCATTCTGAATAAGTTCCAACTTCGTACACAGAGGGACTGATTTTTTTTCTGCGGTAATTTTCATAAAACCAGCAAATATGAATTGAAAAAAACGTTGTGTTTTTGCCTTCTCTTGATATATTTCTTATCTCTTCTTCTAATGCTAATTTTCGTACATATTTGCAATAATATCCAGCATTTAATTGCAACATCATGAATATACAAGAAGTGATTTAAACAACTACGCCTATAGCAACCACGCTTAACAACCATGCGTATGTGCGTTCGATGCGCCTCCTTCTGTTTTGCAAAATAAACTTAAGCAATATTGCAGAATGATAGCACTCTCCCTCAACTTCTATTGTCATGTTGCTACTTAAAACCATCTCTGGTAGCCATTCCTTTAGGAGACATCTCAAAAAGATTTTCATATTTTTTAACAGAAAAAGTCTGTTAAAGAAAAAGGGGTGGGGGGCGTACCTACAACAGTGAAGCTAATCCTGTTCTCGTCTCGTTTTCTATGTTTTTCAAATGAAGAGGTTTACTGCACATCTTCGTACTACATTCCTCAAGACCTTTCGCTGAAACACCTAAATCAACAAATCTCCGACCTTCAACAGTTCTCCATCGACTCCATCCATCTGTTCATTACTTTTACTTATCCAATTACCAGGTGTCAAATTATCTAGCCTTTGTTTTACCCCAAGTGTTACAAGTTTTGTACCACTTTTGATTAAAACATCCTCCATGATAGTAAACTGAGCTGAACTGAAGGAGGTACTAACTCAGACTAATTCATTTATACATAAAACAATTTGATTTCAACTTTCAATAATTATTTAAAAAAGTGTGCAAAATACTGCAGGTTGATCAGAATCTCTACTTCTTTACTTTGATAATCTGTTCAAAACATATTTTGTTGAAAACAAATTACAAGTTTTGCTCGACAAATTTTGTCA
>JAUKPT010003568.1:0-11917 GCA_032273505.1 Nanomia bijuga | reverse complement strand
TAATAGCAATTAAACTTTGCATCGCCTGCATGAATTAAAAAGCTACTGAGAGATATATTAGAGTAGATACTTTTTTTCCGGATACCCTGTATAGTGCCTGCATCCAGAGCATTAGCTTTCATGGGTTCAAGTTTAAGAATTTGGCCGCAAAAACAAGAAGAATTTCCAGCCATTCGCAGGCTAACAAATTTTCTTTGCCTGCCTAAATTTCTTGAATTAGTAGTATTTTTATCATCAATATCTCAAACTACTAGTACTTTTTGACAGCTAGACAAAAACTGTTTTTATTACATGAGAGAAAAAGAAAAACTCTATCTGCAGGATTTTCAAAACTACATTTGCAATACTATTACTCACTGGTATATATTTTGACCAAATCTTCTTATTTATCACCCACACTATTTTCTTATTTTTCATATTCCTTCCCTGTTTTTGGGTGCGAAATAATAGAAAGTGCTTATTTTCCCCTATTTTTCACATCATCAGTGCCGGATCCACGAAATAATCTGACTGGTGCTCAGCTGCAAAATACATCTTTCGTGTATCTTACAAATTGTTCCAAACAAATTATGACCAAAAAAATATACTTTTATATAATCTGACTGGTGCCCAAGCACATGTTGCACCCCCTTGGATCCGCCCCTGCATCCTCTATTGTTCATACGAAACATTGATGAACATATCAGAAGATTATAGGACATTGTAGATTATATCAGAATGTTGTAGACCTGTCAGAACACTACAGGCCATCATTGATGTTAAGAGCCTTCTTAACACTTTGTTTTACTTTAAATTGATCATGCAATGGCCTACCAGTGATCCTTGTTCTGTGTGTTGTACACCCCATTCAAATGTCATTTGATCTCTGTTAAACGATCGTCTTAACCCTTTATCGGAAAGAGGGGTAGTAATAATACCACTCCCTGTACTAATTGCCGTTTGTATCAAAATCTGTTGGTGATAAATATTGGTAAAAAAACATATGTGTTAGACTATTGATTAGTTGAAAATTAAATCATCAAGATTCTAGTTGGTTCATAAAATATGAAATCATCATTTTTAACTTTGAGAAAACATCAAATTATGACATATTTAAATGAACCAATCAGATTTTTTGTTCTTATTTTTCTTTCTTCATGACGTTATATTCAACCAATCAATAGTAATTTAGACGAATCTTTGAGATGATCCTTTACCAGAGATCAAATAACATTAGAATGGGAAATACAACACACAGAATTCGTGTTTTTATCCGATTTCAAAACATTTTTTTTTATAAACATGGTTTATTAACTGATATTGACCGATGGACAATGTTATTAAAAGATCTTTTGCATATTTCTGCAAGTGGCACTTGTTTTAGTGACTATTACATTGCAGGAAATATGCAGTAAGGTAAGAGCAAGACCAGGGGCGGACTGGCCAGTCGGGCATTCGAGCTTCCGAAATTTCATCATTTTGGGCCGGTCTGTTCCATGAATTTTTTTCAAATAAACAGTTAAAATAAATGCTTAAACTATAAAAAATGTCCAAAACATTCATCATATCTTATTATCCAGACCTTACATCAAGCAAAAAAATACACTTGTTTGTTTGATTTTTGACTTGATTTTACTTTGTGCGTCTAGTTCTAATACATTAACCTTTGCATTTTATCATATACCTTTTCCTGTGTTGTGAAGGTGTAAGAAACTTCTTAAAGAAGATCTCAAAGATCTCCAAGGTTATTAAATATAGTACAGTATTAGATATCAGGTAAAATGTACTAGAATTTTTCGAACAATTGTCTCATTTCTCGAATTCTGTTTCTTGTATTCTGTTTCTTGTAAGGGAACATATCAAAAAGGTTTTCATATTTTTTAATAGAAGTGTCTGTTAGGGGGTGGGGGTCGAGTATAATCTGCTAAAAAATATGAAAACATTCGATAAAAAATGTAGCTCTCCAATATCCCTAAAACAGTTTGAAATAACATTTTAAGAGTCACCCCCTTCATTTTGCGCTACTGCTTAGAAAACCATAAAAATTAGAATGATTTTGTTGCAATTATAACTATAGTTATCGGTTAAAATGAGATGCTTAACAGACATTTTCTGTTAAAAAATATGAAATCCTTTTTGAGATGTCCCCTAATTTCTACCTGATAATACGATTGTAAAACAAGCATGTCGCGAGAGAAAACAAGCTAATCATAATAAAACCCACGTAGAAAGTATAAAAAATAATACGAAACATAAATTTACGATCAGTAGAATTATGAAAGTTGATTGTTGAACTTTTAAATTTCAGGTGTTGTAAGGTGACTAATTTGTTATTTTTAGTACAACAATATATATTTTGCTTTTATAAATGATTAATGTGGCCAAGGGTCATTTCGTTCTGCCTCTTCTCTTGGCAGAAATAGTTATACATGGTCAATGCTAGAAATGAAAAGACAAATTAAAATTTACGAGAATCCATTATTGCAATCTGCCACAAAAATGGATCTTACATTCAAAAACGTCCACGTTTATAATTCCAACGTGTACTGGTATGACGTCATTTTCTCAAGAGACGGTCGTAAAACGATCCGAATTTCATCACTCCATTAATTAATCAAGAAAATAATAAATTGTCATGGCAATGTCTTCAAACATTTCTTTTGCCATTCAAGAAAAAATAATTAGAATTTAAAGAAAGATAATTGAAATGCAACATGTAACGGGCAAACACAGGTGATCGGAAAGCGGCTTTATTCGACACACAAATCGAAATGGTTTGTTTACACTTGTCGTTATAATGTCATTTTGATGATATATGATGACTTTCACGTCAAATAATGAAATGTAATGTTAGTTCTGCAACGTTGTATAACGAGAAACGTTTGATGACAGATTTAGGTTGGAAGCTTTTTGATGATGTTTTTATAGAGTGTGATTTCGAAAGATTGTTGTAGAGGGATTTGTTTGTTACAATGTTTGCTGCTAGAGCGTTTCCAGCCAGTTCTGTTCGTAGTATCAAATGACTCAAAATATAGGAAATAGATGTTTTTTGATTTCAATGTTACAGATGTCTATGAAGAGCATTGTTAAGATCATGGGACGGAATTAATCAATTAATATTTAATATTTTATCGACGTTTTCTGAGACCATGAAGACATAAATTGGAGAGAATATCTAACTTGAAAGGCAAATGTATGATTTACTCACAATTTACACATAAACACATCTCTCTTTGTGAATACGTTAACTCCACCTCTATCCAACTTTAATGGACATTTAGGGATGTCGCTAGATTAGTTGAAAATTAGATGTACTACTCGAATTTGTATTGTTTCGAAGATAAGAGTCAACATGATGAAACGTTTACATACTACACGGTGATTAACATCTCAGTCAAATCAATTCGTTCTTTTGTTTAGCTCACTTGATGGCGTGGTTACCTCAAAACTGATTTGTTGTCAGCTCCTTTTGGAGGTGTGAATAAGTAACTGTATATTATTCAAAGAAAATAGTTAGGAATCGATAGTTAAAGAGATTGATGAAAATATCAATGGTCAAGGGTCCAAAGAATGTCGAAAGAAAGTTCTGGTCATCGTCCACAGAAAACTAAGCTAATTAACAGGAAGGTTTCATTTATATCATATAAATCCCATCCCATCCCATCCCATCCCATTCCATCCCAGATTTTGAATTTCTTGCAGGAATCTAAAATTTTTGTCGGGCACTTCGTTTACAACAAGAACGTTCTTGTATCAAATTAAAAACGTTCATTCATAACATTCATTTTAGAGTTTTATAAAGAACGTTCTTCTAGCATCTAATTTGAATCTTACTTTTTAATGTCCAATAATAACGGTCTCTTCGAAAGTCTTTGTTTGACCTACAATTAAAGTACGGGTGTTTAAATATTTTAAATGTCCTGTAACTGCAAGCATAAATTCATTGATGCATGGTAGAATTTCATACGCGTTCACGAAATATACACGAGAATTTTTAGTATTTCAAGTTCCAATGTTAGCATAAAAGTTAATTGATTTCGTTGAGAAAATTTCCTTTCAGAACTAGGTACTTCCTGCATGCGACTCTGAGTACGAGAAACGTTTAATAGTCGTTCTTTTAACGTTCCCTTGCACATTAGGTAGAACAGCGACAGATCTAATTTTTACCATTTACAATTTTCTAAGACGTGAAGCAGCTTTTGAAATTCCAAAAGGGTCGATAATTTTCACATATGGTTTTAAGTAAGGATATTATAAAATGTAATATTAAATGAATAAATATTAAATATTAAAGATACTCGGACATTTCAGTGGTTACAAGCTGCAGGTGTGTATATTCTGTACAAATAAAAAGCACCGCTTTCTCGGAAGCTCAAGTTTTATCTCGAAAGATCCAACCCTTGATCTTTTTCACCAAGTAAAATCAAAATATGTGCTCGTGGAATATGACATATATTCAAGCATCAGAATCTTCTATCATGACATTTTAAGGTAACATTTTTTTTTCAAGTGGTTTCTATCAATCTCTCTAGCTAACTTCGAATGATATTTATACCTCATCTGTTTTCGAATTTTATAATTTCTATTTTCCTATGTTTCTATGTTCTATTTTTATGTTCCTCTCGACTACACTTTCTGGAAATCTTAAACGCATTTACATAGAAACTAGAGTATAACTGAAAGTAGAACTACACGTAGAGGTTTTTAATACTGCTGAGTCATTTTTTCATCTTGATGTCTTTGCAGCTGGAACTCGAAAAGTTAAATATCGATACACCTCCAAACATGATGAGCAAATACAATAAGTCAATATTGAAAAGTTGTGCTATTTCGATACGAATGAGTGAACAGTTGCACACATGATCGGTTGATTATCACCAAAAAAATTATACGGCCCTTCTCAAAAAGATTTCTGTAATTTCTAACAGAAAATATCTGTTAAGAGGGTGGATGGTCGAGCATAACCTGTTAAAGAAATATGAAATATGTCCCTAAAAAGTAAAACAGTTTAAAAAAAACCCATCATCTTGCGCTTCCCCCCTATGAAAAAATATAAAGCAGAATGATGTTGCTGCAATCGCAATTATGATCGTCTGTTAAGATGAGGGCGCAGGTGTAAGTGGAGGGTAAATGCTTCACAGACATTTTCTGTTAAAAAAATATAAAAACCTATGAAGGAAGAAAGCTTGTCAAAATAATGCTGAACAAACATCTACCACAACTATTGAAGGTCTTATGCATGGCTCGAGGGTTTTGGAGACCGTGCAATTTTGGTGATTCGCTATAGTGACGGCCGATCAACGATCAATGATCGCAAAAAAAATTATAATGATCGGACAATATTCGACCCCACCGATCATTTTTATCAGTCCAATTTCTTCTGAACTTTCAGGGCTCCTCTTACGAGTTTCACGATTTTGTGTCTATACAAGTGTGTCTATTCTGCATTGCTAGTTCCATAGTAGTAAATCATAACGTTCTTACGAAAGTCAGGGTCGAAAATTTAAATATTTTACAATTTTTAGTGATGATGGAAGAAAACTAGATTCTGCCAATCAACTTGATCGGTCTAAATTCATTTTGATCGGACAAAAAGTGTTCATTGCAGAACAGCTTGGTCGGGATATTAATTTCGTTATAATTAGCCTTGACCTCGGATCACAGACTACTTTTAATTTCAGAACAAGAACTAAAATGATGTTATCTATCCTTCACTCATGGCCAGCTTAATATAAGGCCTTATTCTTATGCCGACAGATTTTTCGGGTTTTAAGGGTTCTCGACAAAAGACATACTTTGACATGCATGATATATAAGTATTGTTCAAAACTAAAGGATATAATTGCATTGTAATTTAACTGTAATGAATAGGCTGATTAATCAATTAAACTCTCTTTGTATTTTATTTCTCTAATGCAAGCAGTTACAGGAGATGAACCTTAGAGTACGTGTGAACTAGTATTTAACCTGAAAAAGTATTTCACCTGAAAAGCAGTTTTTCCTCATATCTCAAGAACAATTCAATCAACATTTATCAAAATTTGCATACTACCTTGCCACTTAATTATTAATCCCTATATTCAATAAAATATAATTTCAAATATTATTTCGCCGTATTTTGTAGATTTGAAGAAAAGCTGAACCCCTTGGAATTTTTCTTTTATTTTTTTACGAATGTGTAGCAAATTATGTCTATATTGTGCATACAAAACCAAAAGTTTATATTCAAAAAAGAAATTTAGTTACAGTCAGTTAAAGTTTTCTGTCGGCATCGAATATCTTAAGCTGCCCATGCCTTCACTATTTCAAAGCAGTTAATACTACCGCGAACCTATATATTTAAAATGTTGGCACGACTGGGTGCTTAGTTCATAAATCCATCGGTATCCAGTGTTGAGAGTCTAAAGCTTTAAGGAATTGTCTCCAAATTTTGGCTGTTTGATTGGTTAGAAATAACATTGTCAAAAGTTTCATTGGTCGAATCTAAAATATCACAATTTAATGTTTTGTTAAAACCAAATATGAAAAAACTGTATTTTTTTTTATTTCCTTTGTATGTAGACTGTTTTTCTGGGAGCCAGTGTCTATGATTATATTTATCGCAAGTTATTTTCTAGAATAAAAAAATGTTAATAAAAAAAAAATATAAAAACTGCATCTTCGTGAACCATGACAAATCAATTAATCAATCGGCTGAGTAAGACAAAATTTGGCGATGATCTTTGACTTCTTGACCATTTATAATGGGTGTGACAAATGAATGAAACTGTCACTAAATGTCACCAAATAATAATTCTGAACTGATCATACAATCAGTCAATTATCAAACTTTCAACAACTGTGTATGATGGCTTGAAGGCCTTATACTTTCACAGAATAGAATTCAAAAGAAGGCTGTATGAACACTCTGCAGCGCTGTACGTGTCCGGTGTGAATATTTGTTTTTACAAGTTGTAACATGCTGTGTAGCAACAATAAAGAGGCGAGGGTTGAACAAATGACTAATGTGCACAAAAGGTAGGGGGTTGACATATTCCACGAAACGAATACTTACGACCACTAGGCATGTACAAGGATATTATGTAATTAATGAATATCAACTCGATCAAAAAGATCTGAATTGTCTGTGCGGTAAAAGGCAAAAATATTGGAATTATTTCGCAGGCCTTAATACCTCGCGATGGTCGGTCTAAACTCAAGTTTAAGTTATATTTATTTTCATGCTCAAATACATACATAAGAATTACAATAACTAGTAAACAAAACTAAATTGGATGAGAAAAATAAATAAGAGATATTTATAAAAATGAAAATATTAATAGAGGAAAGAATCACTCAAAAGTACCATATTTGGACTATAAGCCCCCTGATGTAAAAGCCTTTCAAATTAATAATGTCAATTAACAAAATCCCTTGTGCCCGGCAAAGACGCAGCAAAATGATCCAATAGATCACCTAATGAAAATAAAAGTTGGCATTAAACTTTCAATCGGTCCGATATACCCGTTGCCCAGTCCATGTCAAACCAATCTCGTGGAACGTTCCAGAAAACTCTCGTCTGAGCTCTGCGAAATGACTTGGTTCTTGCAAGCTTTAGAACGCGTGGAACGCTTTATTCACGCCCCTTATTTTTGTAACCTTGTACGATAGAGGACACGTTTTGTCCATTTTATGTTAGTTTTTAGTTATAAAAGATTTCTTTAAAAAGCTCAATTATGCCTTTTATTTGGTATATTCACGATTCAAATTAGAGAATTGTACAGTCCAGACACTTTGTCTCCCAGTAACAATTTTATATGTCACAGTGAGTGTCCTAGTGAGAGGTTGGTCCCTTTTTCTGTGGGTAAATTGTCAAAAAAAATCTCTCCCAGTGGCATTAACTAGATGATAGAACTTCACCATCATTGAAATAAAAGTACTATAGACGATGATCGAGATGTTACATATAACAACAAAAATAAATGACTTAAATCGTTGGCGTCGTTTTTGAGAAAGAATGCAAACATTTTGATTTAAATGCATGCTTCCTGTCATCATACCAAAAATCATCCTATTAAATTAAGTCATTCTCAAGATGTTTAGATTTAAAAAATTTGGCCAAAAATTAACACATTTTTCATCATTTTCGAACGTTGTACCTGACGTCATGAATACGTGTCATATCATGCTTTCTACTAATGTGCTAAACTTAACTCAATACAAACAAGTAGTGTTTAAGATATATGAAAGTTGAGAATAAATGGTAATTTTTTTCCATTTTCTGCGTTTTTTTGCCCACATAACCAAAACTAGATAAGACATGATCGCCGAATGTTGAATGAAACTAGCTTAGATGGTCTTCTACCAGTTCCAATCATCAAAAATCAAACTAGAGTTGCAAGAATAAACCAGAAGTGCCAGAATCTAAGAATCTAATTTCACGAAATTCTATCGAAATTCTGCACTTTTAACGAATTATCTTGAGAAAAAGAACTTTCTGAGACATGAATTCTTTTGGAATGTGTTGACATTACTAAGGACTACTAGTTTCAGTCAATTTCAAAGTATGTAATTGGCGAATCTTTTCTTAAAATGGCGGCAAATTTTCGTAAAATTTCGGCTTTTTTTCGCGGTTTTCGGTAAATATCTCGAAAACTAAAATTTTCTAGACATGCAATTTTTTGCAAAATATTCACAGTGCTGAGAGCTTATAATTTCAATCATTTACACATACCAAATAAGAAATAATAGCATTTGCCTCAATATTTTACAAAAAATGGGTGTCCGGACACAAAACCTTAAAATTTTCACAAAATTTCGTTACTTTTCCGGCCATTGCGCCGTAACGGTAGCTTTAAAAAAGTTCCCCTTTGGTATGAAAAAAGTTTAATGTATGCTGAAACGATCTAAAGAATATCCATCAAAACCAAAACGAACGGACCAGGTCGAAAAATGGCCCCGAAGATGGTAAAGTCGCGAAATTTCGGTATTTCGGACACCTTCCGGACGCAATATCTCGAGAACCAGATTTTTCCCAGAGATGAAATTTTTTTTCAGCATGTGAAGAACTGTTATGGCTAAATTATATCAAAAAATTAAAAAAATCGTATGACTCATTTATAGCCGTTTCTGAGAAAAAGCGAGACCAACCAACCAACTTAACCGAAATAAGCATCAACTAAGGTTGAAAATTTTTATTCTTAATTATAGATACACTATTGATGATGAAAAAGAAACATGTCTAGTATATAAGAAAGAATAGTTGTTGTTGACACCACCCTATATATAAAACTGTATAATATAACAACTTTATAATATGTCCAGTTGTGGGAAAAACAGTGTTTTAAACATTCATAAATTTGCAGTCGTAGGACATAAGAGGGTTTCATTTTGAACTAAATATTTGTTACAAGGAGAAACTCATAAATCAGTTTACGTTAAGACTCATATGACGTGAAAGCAACATATTTAGTATGGTATCTAGTAGTTTATTGTAAATAATACTCTCGTGCAGATCCATTTTTTCCAGGCCTTATGTTCCCATTGTCCATACACATAACATTTAACTCATTTAAATGTAAAATCAAAAAAGTAAATGATTCCATCTTTTTCTGTCACTGGTAAGATTTGTCAGGTCATGAAATATTATTCTGTATTAGCTGATGATCGTATTACTAAAACATTCCAATTTAAGGTCTTCAATGTTAAACTATAATTTCCATTCCATATTCTATCAGTTTTCTAAATATACGTACGTCCACCTAAGCAACATTTATACAAAAATAATCTTGTATTAGAAAGCATTTAAGTGGACCTTTTTTTGTGAATAAACTACAGACCATTTTCTTCCGAGAAGTGCCGAAAAAATCAGGATAATGCAAAACGAGTTTCACCACGAGGGGTTCGAGTAAGCATGAAGAAAAATATATACAAAAAAATTATTTGAAAAAACATTTTTTAATATCTATGATAATTAATTGAAAATACTAAAATAAATTGTACCAATACATCGACATAAAGGATAAACTTAATTTTACGTAAAAAACATTAAATACCGATATAGTAAATATGGATTATTGACGAAAATCAAAAGTCCACTTGAACACTGCTTTTTTGTAGTGGAACATTTTCAGATTTATATTTAAAACCATTTAAAAGTGACTTTTTTTCGAACGCTTATTTCACCCCTCTGTCATGAAAGAAAAGAGCATATCAATGGTGAATATTCTGGCCAATGTTTCTTAATTATGCCACAGGCACCAAAATTAAAAATTCTTATTTTTCCCTATTTTTGTAGTGGCCAGCATGATGCATAAGTTTTGTGTATTCATCCTGTACTGTGCTGACTTGTCAAAAAATTGGGTGAAATTATTGGTGCTTCCACATTTCTTTTATCAGCAAATTTAGGCGCATTTAAGGAATTTAAAACAAAAAAAATGATCCATATTTTCTCCTGGATTTCGGACTTTCATTTTATTTCATTTTATGATTAGGGTAAAAATATCAAAAAATCTATCTATGTATAGGGATTTTCGCATAATAATTTTTGAATAATATTTTGAAATTGGCTCAAAATGGTGATCTGAACTCTAATTAATGGGTCCAGAATATTTAATATTTAATATTTAAAAATGCTCTTCCCTTTGGGTCCAACAGGGAGAAAACTTGCTTCTCTTTACTTTTAAGAAAATGGTTTTATCCTTGAAATTAGGCTATGAAAGTCTCGATAGTATAAGGACGTGTTAATACGAAACGGTGCAATCGTAACATTTTTGACTCACCCATGTTTCAAGTGGTTCTGTGTGAAATTGGTATCAGCATATATAACTTAGTGGTATTTTTCATTATCATTGGAACTTAAGTTAGAACCTCTTTTTTGAACCATAAAAAAACGGACTAATATTGATGGTCTCATAACTGTAATCTTTTGGAACTGCTGATGCATTAAACTCTGATGCCTTCCTGTAAAGTTCAGCTTTTTGATATTTTATTTGATGAATGAATGTAAGTAGGTTTGGTAGTACTTTATTTTCTTTAAGTAATCGAAAGAAAACAGAACGGCTGTGCTAAAGACAATGGAGGTTGTAGTCAATACTGTGTAAACACACCCATTTCATATTATTGTTCATGCAGCCGAGGATTTAAGATCGCATCTAATGAAAAGACTTGCATAGGTAAGAAAACTCTTTTATTTTCTAATTCACTTCGTTAAACCGAAAATAACCTAATTTATTTTCTAATTCATTTCATGTTAAACTCTTATTACCAACGCTTAGTGCACTCACTCAGAATCCAGAATACATGGGGTGAGAAATACAATCAAAATATTAAATCGATAGTCATAAAATATTCATCTCTGAATCTTTTTCACCTTAATGTCAGAAGTCTTTTCGCGTCCAGAAATTATCCTGAATTTCGTGAATATGGGCGAGATTATTGCTCGCATAGTTGATATATTTGATCAAATCATGCTCAGGTCACGTTCATGTCTTTCCCCACCATTTCGCTATTTTGCTTTATTTTTCCCTGTTTTAGGGTGCGAAACAATAGAAATCTCCTTTTTTTCCGTTTTGCATGTTAAAATTTCTCAAGCCGATCGATTCGCGAAAATTTCTGCGCGCAAAACTCTTCCTACATTATAGTACTATTAAGTTTCAAATAAGAATTCTATTTATTCATATCTTTATTTTATATTACGAGCTGCCTTGTTTATATCAATTTCACATTTACATGCATTTACATCACTATGACCACGACTATGAAAAGGCTTTTCACGAGCGTTATAAATTTTGTAAATTTTGAAGACTCTAGTGAAAGGAAAAAAAATATTCACGCCATTTTAATCAAAGTAGTAGTAGAAAAGGCAGCAATATACCGGTGGCCCCTAGCAACCAAACTTAAATGACGTCATTACCCTAGCAACCATGACGTCATAACCACGTGACTTGTACCACGTGAC
>JAUKPT010003567.1:1720-11917 GCA_032273505.1 Nanomia bijuga | reverse complement strand
CTCAGATTTGGTAGAATTGTGCCAATCTGAAGCGTTCCATATTATCAATTTCCAAAATCTTCTCAAACCATGGGTGGAAATAGTTGTCTCATATATAGTAGGATTGTGCCAATCTGAAGCCTTCCAGGTTATCAATTTCCAATTTTTTTTTTAACCACGGTGAAGAAATGGTTTTCTCTGATTTTGTAGGATTGTCTAAATCTGAAGACTTCTAGCTTATCAATTTACAAAATCTTTTTGATCTATGTTAAAGGAATGGTTTTTTCAGAACTAGTAGGATTGTGGAGAAAATCTGAAGGCTTCTAGGTAATCAATTTCCTAAATTTTTGTCAACCAAGGTTGAGAAATGAATTTCTCAGATTTTGTAGGATTTTGGAAATCTGAAGCCTTCTAGGTTATCAATTTCCAAAATCCGTCGGAAATAGTTTTCTCAGATTTAGAAGGATTTTGGAGTAAATCTGAAGCCTTCTAGGTTATCAATTTCCTAAATTTTTTTCAACCACGGTGAAGAAAGGTTTTCTCAGATTTTGTAGAATTGTGGAAATCTGAAGCCTTCTAGGTTATCAATTTTCAAAATCTTCTTCAACCTTGGTAAAAAAATGGTTTTCTCAGATTTAGTAGGGTTGTGGAGTAAATCTGAAGCCTTCCAGGTTATCAGTTACTAAAATTTTCTTCAACCACGGTGACGAAATGTTTTTTTCAGATTTTGTAGGATTGTGCAAATCTGAAACCTTCTTAGTTATCAATTTTCAAAATATTCTTGAACCATGGATGGAAATAGTTGTCTCAGATTTATTATGATTATACCAACCTGAAGCCTTTTAGGTTATCAATTTCCTAAATCTTCCTCAACCATGGTGACAAAATGGTTTTCTCAGATTTAGTAGGGTTGGGGAGGAGATCTGAAGCCTAATTGGTTATCAATTTCCGAAAAAAAATTTCAACCACGGAGAAGAAATGGTTTTCTCAGATATGTATGATTATGCAAAACTGAAGCCTTCTAGGTTATCAATTTCTAAAGATTTTCTTCAACCACGGTTAAGAAATGGTTTCTTCAGATTTCGAAGGATTGTGCAAATCTGAAGCTTTCTAGGTCATCAATTTCTAAAATCATCTTGAGCGATGGGTGAAAATAGTTGTCTCAGATTTAGTAGGATTGTGCCAATCTGAAGCCTTCCAGGTTATCAATATTAAAGTTTTTCTTTAATCACGATGAACAAATGCTTTTTTCAGAGTTTGTAGGATTGTGCAAATCTGAAACCTTCTTAGTTATCAATTTTCAAAATCTTCTTGAACCATGGGTGGAAATAGTTGTCTCTGATATATTAGGATTGTGCAAACCTGATGCCTTTTAGGTTATCAATTTCCAAAATTTTATTCAACCATGGTGAAGAAATGGGTTTCTCAGAATTTGTAGGATTGTGCAAATCTGAAGCCTTCTGGGTTATCAATTTTTAAAATCTTCTTAAACATGGATGGAAAAAGTTGTCTCAGATTTGGTAGAATTGTGCCAATCTGAAGCGTTCCATATTATCAATTTCCAAAATCTTCTCAAACCATGGGTGGCAATAGTTGTCTCATAAATAATAGGATTGTGTCAATCTGAAGCCTTACAGGTTATCAATTTCCAAATTTTTCTTCAACCACAGTAAATAAATGGTTTTCTCAGATTTTGTAGGATTGTTTAAATCTGAAGCCTTCTAGCTTATCAATTTACAAAATCGTTTTGATCTATGTTAAAGGAATGTTTTTTTCAGAATTAGTAGGATTGTGGAGAAAATCTGAAGCCTTCTAGGTAATCAATTTCCTAAATTTTCTTCAACCAAGGTGGAGAAATGAATTTCTCAGATTTTGTAGGACTGTGGAAATCTGAAGCCTTCTACTTTATCAATTTCCAAAATCTTCTCGAACCATGGGTGGAAATAGTTTTCTCAGATTTAGAAGGATTTTGGAGTAAATCTGAAGCCTTCTAGGTTATCAATTTTCAAAATCTTCTTCAACCTTGATAAAAAAAATGGTTTTCTCAGATTTAGTAGGATTGTGGAGTAAATCTGAAGCCTTCTAGGTTATCAGTTACTAAAATTTTCTTCAACAAGGTGAAGAAATGTTTTTTTCAGATTTTGAAGGATTGTGCAAATCTGAAGCCTTCTTGGTTTTTAATTTCTAAAATTTTTTTCAACCACGGTGAAGAAATGGTTTTCTGAGAATTTGTAGGATTGTGCAAATCTGAAACCTTCTTAGTTATCAATTTTCAAAATCTTCTTGAACCATGGATGGAAATAGTTGTCTCAGATTTATTAGGATTATACCAACCGGAAGCCTTTTAGGTTATCAATTTCCTAAATCTTCCTCAACCATGGTGGAAAAATGGTTTTCTCAGATTTAGTAGGGTTGTGGAGGAGATCTGAAGCCTAATAGGTTATCGATTTCCGAAAAAAAATTTCAACCACGGAGAAGAAATGGTTTTCTCAGATATGTATGATTATGCAAAACTGAAGACTTCTAGGTTATCAATTTCTAAAGATTTTCTTCAACCACGGTTAAGAAATGGTTTCTTCCGATTTAGTAGGATTGTGCCAATCTGAAGCCTTCCAGGTTATCAATTTCCAAATTTTTCTTTAATGACGATGAAGAAATGCTTTTCTCAGAGTTTGTAGGATTTTGCAAATCTGAGGCCTTCTAGGTTATCACTTTCCAAAATTTTCTTCAACCACGGTGAAGAAATGGTTTTTCCCAGATTTTGTAGGATTGTAAATCTGAATCCTTCTAGCTTATCAATTTCCAAAATCATTTTGATCTATGTTGAAGGAATGGTTTTTTCAGATTTAGTAGGATTGTGGAGAAAATCTGAAGCCTTCTAGGTTATCAATTTCCAAAATCTTCTCGAACCATGGGTGGAAATAGTTTTCTCAAATTTATTAGAATTGTGCCTATCTGAAGCCTTTTAGGTTATCAATTTCCTAGTTTTTTTTCAACCGCGGAAGATTGTAGGATTGTGGAGTAAATCTGAAGCCTTCTAGGTTTTTAATTTCTAAAATTTTTTTCAACCACGGTGAAAAAATGGTTTTTTTCAGAATTTGTAGAATTGTGCCAATCTAAAGCGTTCCATATTATCTATTTCCAAAATCTTCTTAAAGCATGGGTGGAAATAGTTGTCTCATATATAGTAGGATTGTGCCAATCTGAAGCCTTCCAGGTTATCAATTTCCAACTTTTTTTTTCAACCTTGATGAATAAAAGGTTTTCTCAGATTTTGTAGGATTGTGCAAATCTGAAACCTTCTTAGTTATCAATTTTCAAAATGTTCTTCAACCACGATGAAGAAATGGTTTTCCGAGATTTTGTAGGATTATGAAGTAAATCTGAAGCCTTATAGGTTATCAATTTTTTTAAATTCTCTATAACTATGGTAAAGAAATGGTTTTCTCAGATTTTGTAGGATTGAGCAAATCTGAAGCCTTCTAGGTTATCAATTTCTAAAATCTTCTTTAACCATGGCTGGAAATAGTTGTCTCAGATTTATTAAAATTGTGCCAATCTGAAGCCTTTTAGGTTATCAATTTCCTATATTTTTTTCAACCGCGGAAGATTGTAGGATTGTGGAGTAAATCTGAAGCCTTCTAGGTTTTCAATTTCCTAATTTTGTTTCAACCACGGTGGAGAATTTGTTTTCTCAGATTTTGTAGGATTGTTGATATCTGAAGCCTTCTAGGTTTTCAATTTCCAAAATCTTCTTCAACCACGGTGAAGAAATGGTTTTCTCAGAATTTGTAGGATTGTGCAAATATGAAGCCTTCTGGGTTTTTAATTTTTAAAGTCTTCTTAAACAATGGAGGAAATAGTTGTCTCAGATTTAGTAGAATTGTGCCAATCTGAAGCGTTCCATATTATCAATTTCCAAAATTTTCTTAAACCATGGATGGAAATAGTTGTCTCATGTGAACTAGGATTGTGCCAATCTGAAGCCTTCCAGGTTATCAATTTCCACTTTTTTTTTAACCACGGTTAAGAAATGGTTTCCTCAGATTTTGTAGGATTGTGCAAATCTAAAGCCTTCTAGGTTATCAATTTCAAAAATCTTCTTGAACCTTGGGTGTGAATAGTTGTCTAAGATTTATTAGGATTGTGCCCACCTGAAGCCTTTTAGGTTATCAAATTCCAAAATCTTTTTCAACCATGGTGAAAAATGGTTTTCTCAGATTTAGTAAGATTGTGGAGGAGATCTGAAGCCTTCTAGGTTATCAATTTCTAAAATTTTCTTCAACCACGGTGAAGAAATGGTTTCTTCAGATTTTGTAGGATGCTGCAAATCTGAAGCCTTCTAGGTTATCAATTTCTAAAATCTTCTTGAACCATGGGTGGAAATAGTTGTTTCAGATTTAGTAGGATTGTGCCAATCTGAAGCCTTCCAGGTTATCAATTTCCAAACTTTTCTTTAATCACGATAAAGAAATGCTTTTCTCTGAGTTTGTAGGATTGTGCAAAACCACGGTGAAGAAATGGATTTCTCAGATTTTGTAGGATTGTTTAAATCTGAAACCTTCTAGCTTATCAATTCCCAAAATCATTTCGATCTATGTTGAAGGAATGTTTTTTTCAGATTTAGTAGGATTGTGGAGAAAGTCTGAAGCCTTCTATGTAATCAATTTCCTAAATTTTTTTCAACCATGGTGGAGAAATGGTTTTCTCAGATTTTGTAGGATTGTGGAAATCTGAAGCCTTCTAGGTTATCAATTTCTTAAATCTTCTTGAACCATGGGTGGAAATAGTTTTCTCAGATTTAGTAGGATTGTGGAGTAAATCTGTAGCTTTCTAGGATATCAATTTCCTAAATTTTTTTCAACCACGGTGAAGAAATGGTTTTCTCAGAATTTGTAGGATTGTGCAAATCTGAAGCATTCTGGGCTATCAATTTTTAAAATCTTCTTAAACATGGGTGGAAATAGTTGTCTCGTATATAGTAGGATTGTGCCAATCTGAAGCCTTCCAGGTTATCAATTTCCAATTATTTTTTTTAACCTCGATGAAGAAACGGTTTTCTCAGATTTTGTAGGATTGTGCAAATCTGAAACCTTCTTTGTGATCAATTTTCAAAATCTTTTTCAACCACGATGAAGAAATGGTTTTCCCAGATTTTGTAGGATTGTGCAAATCTGAAGCCTTCTAGGTTATCAATTTCTAAAATCTTCTTTAACCATGGGTGGAAATCGTTTTCTCAGATTTAGTAGGATTGTGGAGTAAATCTGAAGCTTTTTAGGTTATCAATTTCCTAAATTTTTTTCAACCACGGTGAAGAAATGGTTTTCTCAGATTTTGTAGAATTGTGGAAATCTGAAGCCTTCTAGGTTATCAATTTCCAAAATCTTCTTCAACCATGGTGAAAAAATGTTTTTCTCAGATTTTGTAGGATTGTGCAAATCTGAAGCCTTCTAAGTTATCAATTTCCAAAATCTTCTTCGACCACGGTGAAGAAATTGTTTTCTCAGAATTTGTAGGATTGTGCAAATCTGAAGCCTTCTAGATTATGAATTTTTGAAATCTTCTTAAACCATGGGTGGAAATAGTTGTCTCAGATTATTTAGGATTGTGGAAATCTGAAGCCTTCTAGGTTATCAATTTCCAAAATCTTCTTCAACCATGGTGAAAAAATGGTTTTCTCAGATTTAGTAAGATTGTTGAGTAAATCTAAAGCCTTCTAGGTTGTCAATTTCAAAAATTTTCTTCATCCACGATGAAGAAATGTTTTTCTCAGAGTTTGTAGGATTATGCAAATCTGAGGCCTTCTAGGATATCAATTTCCAAATTTTTCTGCAACCAAGGAGAAGAAATGGTTGTCTCAGATTATGTAGGATTGTTTAAATCTGAAGCCTTCTAGCTTATCAATTTCCAAAATCATTTCAATCTATGTTGAAGGAATGGTTTTTTATATTTAGTAGGTTTGTGTCAAGATAAAACCTTTAAGGTTATCAATTTGCAAAATGTTCTTCAACCATAACTAAGATTAATATGCTCACATTAATATGCTCACATTCAGTCGGATTGTGCCATTATTAAATCTTCTAAATTATCAATTTTCAAAATCTTCCTCGTCCATGGTGAAGGAATGGTTTTCTTAGATTTAGTAGGATATTGTCAATCTGAAGCCTTCTAGGTTAACAATTTCCAAATTTTTCTTCAAACATGGTCAAGAAATGGTGGTCTCAGATTTTATTGGATTGTGCCAACGAGAAGCATTTTTGCTTCTAAACTTTCAAAATCCTCATCATCTATGCTGAATAAACGGTTTTCTCAGATTTAGTAAGATTTGTAAATCTGACGCCATCTAAAATAACAACTTTTAGAAAAACATTTAACCAGGTGAAAAAATGGTTGCTCCGATTTGGTAGAATTGTGGTGTCAATTTGAAGCCGCTTAGGTCATCAATTTTCATAATTTTCTTGAACCATAGTGAAGAAATAGTTTCTCAGATTTAATAGGATTTCATCAATCTGTAGCCTTCTATGTTATCATTTTCAAACATTTTTTTTTTCAACCGTAGTGAAAGAATGATTTCTCAGATTTAGTAAGTTTGCGTCAATCTGACGCCTTCTAAGTTAACAACTTCCAAAAAAAAAATTAACCTCGGTGAAAAATTGGTTGCTCAGATTTGGTAGGATTGTGTCAATCTGAATCTTTCTTGGTAATCATTTTCAAAATTTTCTTTAACCGTTGTGCTGATTTAGAAGGATTGTGCCAATTTATAGCCATCTAGGTTATCATTTTTCAAATATTAATTCAACCATGATGAAAAAATGGTTTTTCGAATTTGGTAGGATTATGGTGTTAAAGAGAAGCCTTCTATGTTGTTAATTTTCAAAATTTTCTTCAACCAAGATGAAAAAATGGTTTTCTGAGATTTATTAGGATTTCAATCTTAAGCCTTCTAGGTTATAGCTTTTTATAGTTTATTTCAACCATGGTGATGAAAAGGTTGTCCCCAATTAAGTAGGATTGTGCCAATCTAAATCCTTCTAGGTTATCAATCTTTGAAATCTTTTCAAACCATGTTGAAGGAATGGTTGTCTTAGATTTTATAGGATTGTTACAATCTGAAGCGTTATAGGTTATCAAAAATTTCTTCAAATGTAGTGAAGGAATGGTTTCTAGGATTTAATAGGATTTTGCCAATCTAAAGCCTTCTTGGTTATCAATTTTCAAAATCCATTCCATCTATGCTGAAGGAATGGTTTACGACGATTTAGTAGAATTTTGTCAATCTGAAGCCTTGTAGGTTAACAATTTAAAAAATTTTCTTCAACCATGGTGAAGAACGGATGTCTCAGATTTAGTAGGATTTTAATATTTTCATATTTTTCTTCAATCATGGTAAAAGAATTGTTTTTCAGATTTGGCAAGATTTTGCCAATATAAAGCCTTCTATGTTAACCATTTTCAAAATTTTCTTTATCCATGGTGTAGAAATGGTTGTCTTAGAAATGGTTGATTTAGCAGGATTGTGTCAATGTGAAGCTTTCAACCTTATCAACTTTCAAAATCCTTTTTATCTATGCTGAATGATTTCTTTTCTCAGATTTAGTAGGATTTTGTCGATCTGAATCCTTCTAGGTTATCAGATATCAAAATTTTTGTTCAATCACCTTAAAGGAATGTTTTTTCAGATTTGACAAGATTTTGCCAATATAAAGCCTGCTATGTTAACCATTTTCAAAATTTTCTTCATCCATGGTGTAGAAATGGTTGTCTCAGATTTAGTAGGATTGTGCCAATGTGAAGCTTTCAAGCTTATCAACTTTCAAAATCCTTTGCATCTATGCTGAATGATTTCTCTTCTCATATTTAGTAGGATTTTGTCAATCTGAATCCTTCTAGGCTATCAATTTTCAAAAAAAGTTTCAACAATGATGAAAAAATGGTTTCTCGCATTTGATAGGATTGTGGTGTCAAAGAGAAGTCTTCTAGGTTATCACTTTTCAAAATTTTCTTCAACCAAGGTGAAAATATGTTTTTTTGTAATTATGATTTTGCCAATCTGAAGCCTTCTAGGTTATCAATTTTTAAAGTTTTCTTCAACCATGGTGATAAAAATGTTGTCCCTGGTTTAGTAGGATTGTGCCAGTCTAAAGCCTTCTAGGTTATCAATTTTTAAAATCTTTTCCTACCATGATGAAGGAATGGTTTTCTCAGATTTTATAGGATTGTGTCAATCTGAAGCTTTAAAGGTTATCAATTTTCAAAATTTTCAACCATGGTGAAGAATTGATGTCTCAGATTTAGTAGGATTTTGCCACTCTTCAGCCTTCTAGGGTATCAATTTTCATATTTTTCTTCAATCATGGTAAAAGAATGTTTTTTTTAGATTTGACAAGATTGTGCCAATATAAAGCCATCTAAGTTATCAAATTTCAAAATTTTCTTCAACCATGGTGAAAGATCGATGGATGTCTCCGATTTAGTAGGATAGTGCCAATCTAAAGCCTTAAAGGGTAGAAATTTTCATATTTTTCTTCAATCATGGTCAAAGAATTGTTATCAAATTTCAAAATTTTCTTCAACCATGATGAAAAAGATATTTTTCGAATTTAATAGGATTGTGCCAATATGAAGCCTTCAACATCATCAACTTTCAAAATCCTTTCCATCCACGAGGAATGATTTCTTTTCTCTGATTTAGGAGGGCCTTCTAGGTTTCAATTTTCAAAATTTCCTTCAACCTTGGTGAAAAAATGTTTTTCTTAGATTTGGTTGGATTGTGGTGTCAATAGGAAGCCTTCTAGGTTATCAAATTTCAAAACCTTTTCCAACCATGCTGATTGAATACTTGTCTCTGATCTCGTAGGATTGTGTTAATCTGAACCCTTTTAGGTTATCAATTTTCAAAATTTTAATCAACCGTGATGAAGGAATGGTTTCTCAGATTTAGTAGGATAACGGTGCCAATCTGAAGCCTTCTAGGTTCTCAATTTTCAAAATCCTTTTAATCTATGATGAAGAAATGAATAGTTTTTTCAGATTTAGTAGAATTTTGTTAATCTGAAGCATTCTAGGTTATCAATTTTCAAAATTGTCTTTAACCATGATGAAGGAATTGTTTTCTTGGATTTAGTAGGATTGTGTCAATCTAACGCCTTTTAAGTTATCAATTTCAAAATTTTCTTTAACCATGATGAAAAAATGGTTTCTCAGATTTGCAAGGATAGCGGTGTCAGTCTGAATCCTTCTAGGTTACCAATTTTTAAAAAAAGTTTCAACCACTGTGAAGAAATGGTTGTCTCAGATTTAGTAGGATTGTGCCAATCTGAAGCCTTCTAGGTTATCAATTATCAAAATCTCTTCCAACCATGCTGATTGAATGTATGTTTCAGATCAAGTAGGATCGTGTCAATCTGAAGCCTTTTAGGTTATCAATTTTCAAAATTTCCTTCAACCTTGGTCAAGGGTTGGTTGTCACCATGATGAAAAAATGATTTCTCAGATTTGCAAGGATTGCGGTGTTAATCTGAAGCCCTCTAGGTTACCAATTCTTAAAATATTCTTCAACCACGGTGAAGAAATGGCTGGCTCAGATTTAGTAGGATTTTACCAATCTGAAGCCTTCTAGGTTCTCAATTTTCAAAATCTTCTCCAACTATGCTGATTGAATGGTCGTATCTGATCTAGTAGGATTGTGCCTTCTAAGTTATCAATTTTCAAAATCTTCTTAACTATGGTGAAACAATGGTTTTTAAGATTTGCAAGGATTGCAGTGTCAATCTGTAGCCTTCTAGGCTATTTTTATGTCCGAAACATCTCTTCTCATTAAATGTTTTTCTCATACCATTAATTAAATTTTTTTTTATGAGGTGCGTAATATCAAATTTATACATTAATGTTGTTTCAATAATCGTTCACATTTACGAAAGAGATTACTTTGAGAAAATCTCTGTGATTATAACTCAAAATTATTAAAATGGCCATTGACATTTTTCTTACAAATCGATTTCTTTTGCCGGCTTCGTTTTATCTATTAATGTTATCTTAATAAACTCGACATTATAATTACATAATCGCAGTTTTAATCTTTTCATTGCTTTAGAGCGCTTCAAAATTTAATCAATCCTCTTAAACAAAAAAAATTCTGAAAATTTGAAGAAATCTTTAAATTACAAGAAAACAAAGCCCGTAATGGGCACATTTTTGTTTCTATTCAACGTTTTTGGA
>JAUKPT010003565.1:0-11919 GCA_032273505.1 Nanomia bijuga | reverse complement strand
GGAATATAGTGAACTTGACCCATGGAAAAAGTAAACATAGTGCACAAAAAGTAGGACAAACAAAATAGTAGGCAAAACATGTTGAGAAAAAGATTAGAATCAAAATGTAAATAAGGCAGTGGTAGAGAGCATTCATCACCAGGCAGGGAGCGGGGAAACAGAGCGCAAATGAGGTTGAAAACTTTGATTATATCAAAGTTAGTGATAAAAAAAACAGACTAAGCAAAGTGTTAGACAGCGAGTAAAGCATGTCTTCATTTGTCTAGATCTCTCAGTATTAATTTCCTGATGGGAGCTCTAATGCTGAAGGCATATTGCTTAATGATTTATTTGCATTTCTAAATCTCCATTAACTCATGAATTAACCCAAACACTTTTTCCCTTTTATATCGATCCAATTGTAACCGATCATCCTAACCTTGTAACAAAAAGTGGAGTGAGGCTATCTCTTGACCCAATCGTGAAGCATCAGCTAGTGTACTGTAGATTCAACTAATTCCCACGCCTCCTAACTTCAAGAGAAAAATCTGGCACTTTTCCCAAGCCCGTGTCGATCTCATTAGTCTAGCCTTATCAAGTGTTAATTGGCATGAACTAATTCATCTATGATCCATTAGCGCAAGTAGACATTTTCAATGAAAAACTACTTAATATTCCTAATTTTTTTCCAAATGAAGTTAAAGCATTTCGTCCACGTGATCCTCCCTGATTTAATGCTGAAATCAAGCGGTTGTTACGTAAAGCAGACCAATCTTTATACCAAGTTTCAGAGCTTAAAATAATTTTACAAACTCGGTCGGAAGAAATGTCCGGTGGTCTGTAATTTGGGTCGACTATAATCCGATGGTGTCAAAAAAATATTTCCCAAGAATAGCTCAAAAATGAGTTAAAAGTCCACTGCATCTGTACATAAAACGTGTGGAAATGATTAATAGTTGCGAAAAGAAACTACAAAAAATCCAACTTTTAATATTAAATAAGAAAACTGGGTCGTATAAAATATCCGGTGGAAATCGTATTGGGTCAGATAATTGTTCAAATGGGTCGGATAATATCCGATATCCGACCGTTTTTTTAAGCCTTGCAAGTTTAGAAATGGTGGTTTCAGTTCGGAGGATGGTTTTGCCCTTGATAGGCATCGTACGATATGTAGTAACGCTATCAAAACTGCTAAAGAAAACCATCTAAAAACTCAAGATGAAAAACTTGCTAATCCAGCAACGTCACAAAAAACATAACTGGAAAATCCTCAATACTTTTTTGAATAAATGTAAAATACCCAGAATTCCTCTTTTGTTCTTTAATGGTAAATATATAATCAACATCAAAGAAAAGGCAAAATTCTTCAATGATTACTTTGCATCACAATTTACACACTTCGTAAATGCTAGCACATTGCCTGAATTCAATTCTCTTACTCAAAGCACCATTTCTACTTGAAATAACAGAAGATGAAATAAATCAAAATTTTGCTAGGCCTAGATATAAATAAGGCTCATGGTTCTGATGATATATCAGTAAATATGCTTCCTTTAAGAATAATTTAACACAATTATTAAAACTGGAATATTCTCTTCTCAATGGAAAAGGGCAAATGTTACCCCTGTATAGAAGAAAGGTGACAAGCAATCCGTTCGTAATTATAGACCTATCTCTCTTCTTCCAGTATTAGATAAAGAATTTAAGAGGTTATTATCCAAGTTTCTTTTTAGTTATCTTATCACGGACAATCTTATCTATCTGAAAGATCGGTATACCTAGACATGAGTAAGGCTTTCAAAAAGGTGTGGCATGAGGGTCTTGTCTTTAAACTAAAACAAAATGGTATAAACGGCAACCTACTTAGCTTATTGACAAGCTATCTTTCTAATCGAAAACAAAGAGTTGTGCTTAACGGGCATGTATCTGAATGTGATTCTATCCATTCCAGTGTTCCCCAAGGGTCAGTTATTTTTTTGGTTTTCATCGATGATCTTGAATGATCCTCTTCGTCTCCCTTTGATTTAAACAACGATCTTAAAACAATTGCTTCTTGGGCTTTCCAATGGAAAATTTAATTTAGTCTCGGTCCTTCTAAACCTGCGTGTAAGAAATCCAGTCCTCTCCATCCTCCACTATACTTCAATAACGTCAAACTTAAACGTGATAATAGTCACAAACATATTGGACTAATTCTCGATTGTAAGTTTTTATTTGCCAATCATATAAGTGAAAAGGTGAAAGGTGCTAGGAGATGGATTGGAATCATTAAACTCCTGCATGCCTATTTACCTCCCCCAAATCTCTTGATCAAATTTACAAAATGCATATCCGGTCTCATTTAGACTATTGTGATATTATCTACCATCAGCCGATATTAACAAACGAAATAGACTCTTCCCTATCCTTAAACTTCCAAATGAACATACTTAAAAAGACTGCATTGGCTATAATTGGTGTATGGCAAGGCACTGATACTTACAAATTTATGAAGAACTTTGTTAGGAATCTCTAGATCAAAGACGAGTATTCCGTTATCTAACAAAATTATAAAGAATAAAACTCCTTCACTCCTTCGTATTTAAAAGATCCTATTCCCTTGTATCACGAAAATATAATTTACGTGGCAGCGATAAAATTGCACCAATTCCATGTAAAAAGAACAAATACCAAAACTTTTTTTATCTTAACACTATCAAATTGTGGAATTGTTTAGTCGGCGACTTAAAGAATTAGACTTCCCTATGTATTTTTAAGACAACCATCATAAATATTATCCGACCTACCAAAAAGCAGATATTTAATATTTCTGACCCCATTGGGCTGAAATTATTATTTCAACTGCGTGTTGGACATACTGCAAATGATGTGTGTGCACAACTGCCCAAGAGACAACTTCTCACTTCTTACTGGACTGCCTAATATCATGAACTTCGTAGAAATCTCTTCAAATTAATAAATCGGGTAATAATTTAGGTAACTTGATATGGTCACTCAACACTTGACTTTGCAAGTAATAAAGTATTGCCCAATTTCATTAAATCATCAAATCGCTTTGTCAATCAAATTTCAGTTCTTCTTATTTTTTCTTACTTTCATTATTCATCATTGCGGTACCCCTTTCCAAATTATTCTATGATTTTGCATTTTCTAATTTATGTGCGTCGGTGTGAAAAGTATATCTGAATTCACACTGATTGGAGTTAGTTTTATAATTGTAAATGTACGGTGTATGCAAATATCTAACCTTTGAAAAGAAAAAGTTGGCCAGAATATTCACCGTTGATTCACCTTTCATCTGCATTCGATCGTTAACAATCGTTATTTAGGAAAATCGAGGACAATTGTAGGTACCCCTCTTCTTTATATCCTTGACCACCGTCATTTAACCCTAAACGTACTGAGAGGGCACAAAGTGCCCCCTTGTTAGTTTTTTGGCCATAACTTTTCAACTGAAAGAGGTTTTTAGCCAAAATCTTATGAATTTTCGTAAAATTTATCTAGCTTTGTGGGAAAAAAAAAATTCGAAACAATTTTCACACAATTAGCGGCAATTGGCAATTAGTCAGACCCTAGTCAAGCCAATTTTTTATTTTCCCAATTTTTACTCGAATTTTCCCAAGCACCAAAAGTGCCAAATTTCATTTGAGTGCCGAAACTATCAAAAGTGATGTATTTCATGATTGTTCCATATAAATTTCATGTTCTAAACATATTTTATCTACTATCTTTAGGCCTTTTCCCATCAGTACCAAATTTCTCTAAAATTTCAAAATTTTGCTGTAAGCAAAATAATGGTGCCAAGAAATTTTTTTTTTGATTTCCCGGTAAGTTGGACTATATGTCTGCCAAGGTTTATCTTAATTAAGCAATTTTTCCGGGTCTTAGTGCCCCCCCCAGTATTTAGCAACCTAAAATAGCCCAGTACGTTTAGGGTAAAGACAATTGGGGACACTTGAGGACACTTAAGGACACTTAAAGACATGTCTAGATACCCACTTTTTATATCTTTAGCAACCGTCATTTAGGACATATAAGGACCTTAAGGACAATTAAGGACAATTCTAGGTACGCCTCTTCTTCATATCCTTGGCAACCGTCATTTAAGACAATTGAGGACACTTGAAAACACTTAAGAACACTTTAGGTCTAGATATCCTCTTCTTTATATCTTTAGCAACTGTCATTTAGGACACTTAGGACACTTAAGGACACTTAAGGACAAGTCTAGGTACTCCTTTTCTCTATTTCCATGGCAACCGTCATCTAGGACACTTAGAATACTTAAGGTACAGGGAGTACTATATACTTGGTAACCATCTCTTAAGACACTTAAGGACACTTGAGAACACTTAAGGACACTTAAGGATATGTCTAAATATCCATTCCCCACTTTTTTATATCTTTAGCAACCGTCACGACACTTACGGATATTTACGGACAAGTCTATGACCCCTCTTTCTTATATCTTTAACATCCGTTATTTAGGACACTTGTTCCACTTTTGGACCTACCTCTTGATTTTCCGTCAATTAGAGCAAGTGTCTGCCTCCGCAATATTTCTTTTTTAAATGATCTGTTCGATGTCATTTGTTTGTATTTGACGCCAAAGTACGAAGGCTTTTTCACTCCTACATAGGTGAAATTTTTTACGGTAAATATACCATTTGAGATTATAATGTTTTTGCAAATTTTGCATCCTTCATTTTTCCGAACCTGCTTTGTAAGATTTCTTATAATTTGCGTACCGTTGTTAAAATGTCATACATATACTCATGTATCTTTTTGCACCGTAGCTTGGCAAATCGCTTAAAAGATCGACTTAATATAAAACATCTTTATTAATGAATTTCCAATTCATCGAAAAAGCGATTTTATTCCTACAATTGCAAGTTATTTCGGTTACTGTGGATGATATGGTGTTGGTTTTACATATTTCTTTTAATATTTATTGGATTTTTGGATTTTTGGTAAAAGGAAAAATTCAATTGTTACTGAGTTAACTAAAATGAATTTTTTTTTGAAAAGCAGTTGATGGGGTGAACTTATCAGCATGTTTCAATTCCTATTTGAAAATGAAAATTTGTTAAAAAAAAAGGTTTTCTTTTTCCTTTCTTTTTCTTTTATTAGTTTTATTTTTTTATGAGAGATTTGTGTTTTTGTGTTTAGTTTTCATTAAAAATATTCAGATTACTATCATAGTACGACATTTGATTAAAACAGATATATCTGTTTGTTTTGGAAAGATCCTTTATCTGTAGTTTTTTAGTTCAAGAAATTATATAATAATAGCGTTGATCATGATACTACCAATCTTATGATAAATCTTGCATTTATCTATTTCTATCACTGAATATGCTGATGAAGGTAAAATGATTCTATTTCTTCTAAACTTTACAGAAGCATTAAGAAGAAGGCTTCTTTCTTTACATCAGTGCATGAGTGTTAACCTCAAATCAACTTTTGTGGAGGTATGTTTAGGTTTTCTTACTGAACATTTAACCGTAATCATGTTTAACTTAATTAAACTTGTAAATTATTTAGTTTTTCTTCTATTTTCATACCCTTTTTATTTTTTTGTATTACCTAAGTAGTTTCACCAGTAACTATACGTTCTGTTTCAGTAATAAGGTTCTCTTATGTGTGTTATGAACCTCCCATGACCTTCTCAGTCTTGATTAAATACACGTATCTTGTCATTTTACATATTCCAGAAGCATATTAAAAACTGTTTATCTCGTTGAAAAGAATTGGCGTCGAATTAAAATTAATTGTGATAAGATGTCGATTCAGATTCTAATTCAATGGTCCATAATTGGGAAGAAAATGGCAAAGCATGTCCTGTGATCACTAGAAACAGATTCTGAATTATTTTACTGAGAGGGTAATGTGAAAGAAGTAAATTGCGAGAGAGCAAATAATGTCTTCGCCGTCCAGGTTATTTCCTTCTTATCATTACATTATTTTAACTAAAAATTGAGCAGGGGAACTCACAAAAAAAAACTCTCTAGCTACATTTATCCAAAATAGAACGGTAAATCCAAAACATAAAAATTTCAAGACCAGGGAAATATTGCAAAAACCAGTCCACATGATCGAATGAAGCTTTCAAGTCTGTTGGTAAATCTTTGAGTAAGCTTCGATCAAAAGTTGGACATCTGATAATTATATTTTAACTCTTTTAACTATATTTTAACTAGTCTTTTAACTCCAAGCCCATTACAGGAAATTCATATTTCTGTGATATCTCTCAATTTCAATTCCCATATTGTGCGAACTTAGCTGTAGCCTTGAAAACAAAGATGCAAAAGTTTTGTTTATGTTACATTTCACCAGATTTGGGTTGAGTGAAGTATATAGTTTATATTTTTAATGTTTGTTGTTCTAAAGCCATGTTGTTGGTCTTCTCTACAACTTTCGTTTTGAAATAAGCTTACTAACTTTACTACTGTAACTAAAAAAAGTAAATCAATTTTAAGATACTTTTTTTATGAACAACTTTTTTTTGAAGCTATTGTTTTAAATTTGGTGTCATTAATGAAGGAAAATATTTTTTGTACTTCGGTATCATGAAAAAATTATCTCACACTAATCGGTTTCTCTTTTTTGTTTTATAACAAATAAGAAGATAGATCATAACATGCGAAACAATTATTTCATTTTATTTATACAAAAATTGCTATCGTGTGTAATACAGTCTTATAATATTGATTGTGATCGAGATGAGTAAATTTGTAACAATTCAAATGTCTTATAAAAGAAACCTTACGTTTTAAACAGTCTCTTCCAAAAATATTATGATGTAGTTTCGCAATATTTTAAAAATATCACGAAGTGAAGAATGTACAAAACTGCACTGGAACAAGATAATGAAGAAGACGATGAAGCAGAGAAAAGAATGGTTAGAAGTGAGAATATTGTTTTTGAATGAATTTTGAAATAAATTCGATTATAGCAAAGATCTGATTTAATCGAATGTATTCAGTGTTTAATTTCCGTTGTCCCCGAATCACGTTTGCATTTATTGAAATAGGCGGTTTTGTATATGACGACATTCTGGTGAATGCGCGGTAAAAGATAAGGGAGGGAGTCAGAATCTATTTTCTTCTGACTATTTCAGATAATATAGTAAAAGATCTAGGTAAACATTACATTCCTTTATACTCAGTAGAAATAATCTTTATTAAATTTAATTGTTGTTAAAAAAGCTTATTAAGGCAATTAAAATTCAAACAAATAAAAAGAGAAGAACATTAAGAAGAACATTTAAGTACTGAAACTTGATTTTGATGAGAACAAAGTTAAGTCCAGTGTTTTTGGCTGGTTGCTAGTCAGGTATAAATACAATAACAGCATTGCCGCCGAATAACAATTTTTCATATGACTCGACACACGAGAAAAGGAGATGACAGACATTCTACTTAATGGGTCTATGACTTCAACCATGGCCAGCTTTATACTCTAACAAGAAAAATGTTTGATGACAAGCTGGTTTAGTTCTACTCGACCGGAAATAGAACACTTGAAATTCTTAACCCTTAACAATTGTAAATAATCACTGTCAGGATTTAGAATAAGAAATATATTAAAGATGTGTGTCACGAATGTGCTTGAATCAATTTAATCCTAAATGTCATTCGTAAGATGAGAACCTCTATAGTTTCTTCAGTTCTACCGTGGTTTGAGAAAACCACGTTGGTCAAGATGGTAACAGACGATATAAAAACATAATAAGAATTGGCATCATCATTCAAGATCGAACTATCTATTCTGAAAATAAATCAAGCTGTCAAACTTTGTCAAAATTACGATTGTTAGAATTTCGTCATCATTTCTTGAAGCATTTTTGATGTCTTTGTCTTGTCTTGTAGCTCTGGTTTATCAACAAAAAAAAATCATGTGTTGCTTCAATTAAAGTATTCTTCAAATCATTTAAAACACTTTGTAACTTTATACGATAAAATCGTCAATTTTTATACGAGGGGGGGCGTAGATCAGGATAAACTTTGGAGAAATTAAAGAAGAAGAACATCAGGAAAATGAGGGCCAATGAAATGCAGACCAAAATGTAGAGTCCCCTCCTTGCTTTCTGTAACCCTGATCTAACTATTCTCTGCTTTAATTTGCTGGAAAAATCAGCTAAATCGGAAAATTTTTTAGGGTTTTATCGCATAAAGTTACAAAGTGTTCCACATGCTTTGAAGTATACTTTAAATGTCAAATTATTCACATCAATAAAAAGGTACTAAATGTCTAAATTTGTTATTATAAAAATAGTGCGAAATGATGTAATCAAAACCTTAATAAGAGACATGACTAGTTATTTGAATTCAGCTAAAGTAAAATAAAATCATAAAATTGGGAAAATATTAGTGAGGTAAATTCAGAGAGTATTTTGTTCACTAATTCCATACGTAACACCTAGTGTTATTATACAAAGTGATAGAATGACGAATTTCTATAAGACCGATATTATCTGGCTTATGATAAACAAGAATATTACAGTTGATGTTTGACGTGTTTGTCTACATTGGTTTGGCGAAGAGATTTTATTTTAATTTTAATTTTTGTTAAAAGTTAAAAGAGGAAGAATGGATAGATTTGGTGTAAGTACTTTTTATTGATGTTCGTGATATGTACTAGTTATCGTACGGTGCCGAGTGCAATATGCGCAATATTTTTCGAATTCTTTTTCCGTCATATTTTACGAGACGCAGTCGAGTAAAATATAGGTAAAAGAATGAGAAAAATATAGCGTATTGCACGAGGCTAACATGCGATAACTAGTTTATCGCGAGTAACATTAGGGGTTGGTCCTTTTTGGAAAACATATGGAGGGGGCAAGTATTTCAGGACATTCGTATTCAGTATTTCGTGATAATTTAATACTAAATAGACTCTCGTCCTAACGGACTCGAGCTATTTGACGTATTAAATTATCACGCATGCAATTTTCTCATTAATAGCACTCACAATCATTCTATTATATATACTTATATATACATGTTTCCAAAGGATCTCAATAAAATAAGATTCGTTATAAATTTAAGAAAAATAAAAACACTTTTTAGTTTTATAGTGTGTTTATAATTTTTTAATATTCAGTTGATATTTGCACTCAAGAATTTAGAGTGCAAATATAAATATCGAGAATATGCACTCTAAATCAGCCAATCAAAAAGCGTATATTTTTTGCACTCGCGATAAACATCTTTACTTAATGAATCTTATTGTACAAGTGCAATAAAAGGCTGTTCTTGCCATAACTGGGATGTTGGAAAGGAACATCTTGGTTAAAATTGTATGATGAATTAGGATGGGAAACACTATCAGATCGAGGTTGGTTTTGTAGACTTTCTCTATTTTACAAAATTATCAATGACGCCCAGTTATCTAAGAACGTACATCCCTAAACCTCGCAACATAAGATATAAGAATCGACTTCCAATTTTATTTTTGCTCTGCCATCCTTATTCAAATTCAAATCATCGCCAAAAAGTCCTTGGTTCGATTCCACAACTTATCATTTCTGATGTTTCTACACTACCTTCAGATATCCTTCTTTTTGGAAGCAATACCTTCTACTATCAAAAAAAATTGAAAAAAACAATTTCTTATATTATTAACACAAAACGCTTTGATATACTCGCCTTTCAATGTCATGCTTTTTAATTCAACCTCCCCCTTTCGTTATGAACTATTTTCTTTATATAATGCAACGTTGTTTTAGATTAAGATCATTTGTTTTGATTTTCATTATCATAGTTATATTAATCATCATATTATTTATTTCCATACATGGACTTGATCTCGGCAACCTTCTGGTTTTATTGACCAATGCCATGTGAGGGGAATTGGGTAGACAGTTGGTAGCTATTTAAAGACTAGGTGGGACGTAAGCCATTGCCTCGATAAGCACGTAAATAAATTATGCATGCCTGTCTAGTCATGAGTGCAAACCATTAACCATTAACCATTAACCATTAGTCCTGTAACAGCTTTGCAAAACGGTTTCATCGTAAGTACTTACCTTACCTTACGTTGAGAAATTTAACTGGCGGTCAAATTTCGAACACACCAGACATATCCCCAAAAATGTGTCTTTTATCAAAAGCTTAAGATTAATTAACTTGTAAGTATAGGATATACTTAAAAAACAGTCAATCCTTATATATCCTTGAAGGAGGTAATATATCCCTTTATGTCGATACCAGCACGCTGTTAACTATGGCATTCAAAAAGGTATTTCTATGTTGAGGTCAGGTATTAAGAACAGAAATACTACCAGGTGAAAAAATGTTTAGGATAAAACGTAAAAGTTCCATGCAGATAAGATATGGCTTTGACTCGATTCTCATTTGAATTTAGAATGTGTTTTTAAATGTATTCAAAATTTTCTCATAGAGACTATTCTTAATTGTTGTAACATTACGTAATGTAATTATAAAAAAGTGAATCAGTAAAAATAAGATAGAGCGCAGAATCAAGAAATTAGCAAGTAAGCAACAATTATTGTGTCTGGAACTTTATTTGCCGTAAAGTTTATCATTTCAAAGTTGTGCATCCATGTTATAGGCTCTTCTGTCATACTGACATGTCATAGGATAATATCGGCTCCGTAAGAGTGCAAATGATAAAATCTTAATAATAAGAATAATATCAAAGGTGGCCTTTTAATGGATTTGCCTTGACATACAACTTGTGGTCGAGAAACAACTCGAATTGCTAATAGATTTTATCAAGTTAGTATCAGGCAAAACACGAAGGTAATAGCAATATTTTGCAGATTGGTTCAAATCAGACAAATGTATGAATGTTTCATCATATACCTTTTTTTAGGTAAGAATCATTTCTTCTGATGTGAAAGTTAATCTTATTATAACAATTAACTTAGTCAAACATGGTATTCCACCAACACTTCCATAACGCTATCTAAACCAAGCAAGAAAATAATTTTTTTGGAGTCATAGACGATTTTTTTGTCATTTTTCTATCATACTCTGCGCCAGCACCAGTTTCGTATGCAATTCGATGTGCCCTAAGTTTCTCTTTTGAACTTGTATCCTTAGGTGATAGGGAGTCCAAAACCATCGGTCGCGTTGTTGGCATCATGGTCATGGTCATTAATGAATAATTAATGAGAAATTGGTGAAAAATGAAAATGCTCAAATCTCAATGTTTTATATATATCTCGAAAGCTCTCATCATACTGATCAAAATTTATTTAAAGACTATACCTTAAAAATCAATACTTCTCGAGTTATACCTTGACAAACATTATTTTAATAGTTAATGAGACCAGTCAGCGAAAATTAAAATCGTCAAATTCTAAAGTGTTATACATCATTCTAAAGCATTTTTGATGCTGATTAATAATTACTATGGCGTGAAAATTAATATTTCTTGAGTTATTCTATGTTGAAAGACTAATTTAGGCAATTTTAGACCAATTTTCGTATCACAATACCAATTTGCAATGAACTAAAGAAACATCAATACAAGATTGAATGGATTACAACATGGGTTTTTCCTTCCGCAGTTGCAAAGATCACAGCAACTTCTATTACTAAATCTGCATCGACAAGATCTATCTCGGAAATATCTTACACAATTACATGGAGTTGGAAATTCATTCGCCAGAAACAATAATGGTTTTGTATAGTCCATCTTCCATGCTATAACTAAAGTTCAATGGATCTAAATATTATCAATGTAAAATGGTGCTCGAGTCCACTCTGACACTTGAAAAAATGCTCGGAGAACATGTAAAGCTAAGGTGCTAGATGACAAAGGAAATTCTTCATTTCTAAATTCGACAAATGTTTATGATATATCTTATACCTTAATTCATCGAAGGTTGTAGAGAGTTATATTTAGTTAGGTATTTCATGTACATATTTCTTTCTTATATTTTAGATCAAACATTACAAATATATAATA
>JAUKPT010003564.1:0-11922 GCA_032273505.1 Nanomia bijuga | reverse complement strand
AATCCTACTCTGTAGGATTAAATGTATTAAATGCTATTTAACATCAATTGAAGTGTGATACTACAATCGTTAGGGTGAACGTCGGGTCAACCCATGCCATGTGAGGGAAATTGGGTAGTCAATTGGTACCTGACGAAACACTAGATGATGCTATAGTCCGCGGATTAGCCTAAGTCTATCAATGAATGTTCCATCATAAGTGCATACCTTATCCTTACCTTAAAGATAATTATTAAGAGACAATTTATTTATGAAGAAGTGTCGACACTAAAAATGATTACAACTATTTTTCGAAACGTGTGGCATGTTTCTTCATCGGGTTTCAATTAAAACTGTACACTAGAACTGTACACTATAGTACTTGTTAAGAGACACCATGTGTGAAGTATCAAATATATTCAAGAACTTTTAAAACAAAAAAATATTTATAAAGAAAACCTTTAAACACTAAAAATGATTACAACGACATTTCAAAACGTGTGGACTGTTCCGTCATCAAATGACGTCAAACGTATACGGATGACGTCACGGGACTTAAAGATCTATGCAGGTTTTTTTAAACCTCTTTACTAGTAAAAGATTCCTAAAATTCATATTTTCTTATGCAAATCTCAAAAATCTCAAAAGGATTATTAGAAGATTTAAATTTTTATCTCTTTTTTGGGAGTCATATTTATAAACAATATTTTTACCAGAAAAAACAAGGAAAGATTTTTTTAGTAGCATTATGCATCAATTTTCGGCTTTTTTCAGCCTCAATATGCTTACTTATGCTTACTTATGCTTATATAAAAAAAGAGTATACATATAAAGAGAAAATAAGACCGCTAAATATACTTGGTGAGAAAAGATAATCTGTCCACATATTGTTAGGGATCATCTTCAAGGTTTGTCTAATTTAGACCATTGATTGGTTGAAAATTATCTCATCCAAAATCTAATTCAATTTGAAATGATATCATCGTTTTTGACGTATTATCAAAACTGGAAATTTGGGTGTAATTGTTTTGTAAACCAATCCAAATTTCCATTATCTAATATTTAACCAATCTCAATAGGTTTTTAGATGACCCCTTTTTTGAAATTCTTCTATGTTTACACCATCTTATTTTAGATTTAAGCATTAGAGAAAATATAAAATTTGTGTTTTAAATGTTGGTAGACAAATACGATTTACGATCGCTCCGTTGATTAGTTTCGTTTTGAATAGAAGTGCGTCTTTTTAATTGAAAATTAAAAAAAGATATATACAGCCAGTGCCCCCCCCCCCCCCGAGAATTTGTTCCTTTTCATCTTTTAAAATGTTTTCATTATACTAAAGGGCTCTCTCCACAACACATTCTCAATAGCGACAGCTGAATATCATCCCCGTTCAAATAACTTTCTTGAGGCTTGATTAAGCCAAACTAGAGTGGCTGATTTTTAAAATTTTCTTGAACGTCAGCGCCAACCATGGTGGCGCCTCCTTCGTCAAAATATTTAATTTTCTTAGCCCTCCCCCCCCCCCCCCACAACATAAAGGCTAGCTTCGTACTTTAGGTATGTATTTAATTGTAAAAATATAATTCTCTCTCGTTTGAAAGAAATATTTTTTGCCCCTACCTGCCCCCCCCCCCCGAGAAAATATTTCTAGAATCGCCACTGTATACAGCCCTTTGGAGGATTGTAGAGACATGACTTATATCTCACTTTTCCTCCGATGAAATTTGGGTTAAAATACTGATATTTAATCCTCTCTTTTCCAGGGATTAACTGGACGACCAGGAAAACCAGGTGTTTCCGGACACAAAGGTATGAAAGGACACAAAGGTGCCCTTGGACTTAAAGGTGACTTTGGAGAAAAGGGAGCAGCAGGAGAGTATGGAGATGATGGTGTCGATGGAGATACTGGACCAGAAGGACCAACTGGACGAACAGGAGCCCCTGGAAATATTGGATTTCCAGGATTAGTAGGACCAGTAGGTCTTATTGGACCAGAAGGACCACGAGGAGGCACTGTAAGTATTCTTTATTTTAAATTGTTAAATAAAAGACCTTTACATGGTTCATTCAATGTATAGCTTATATCATTATTCGAAGGTAAACAAATAAATCGTTAAAGCTTGAATGATCATTATCATTTCTCATATTGGTAGTCCAATTTTGAGTAGTTTACAATTTGAGTAGCTTTCGCTTTGGTGATTTATTTTACGGAAAGGAGTATTAGTTTGTTTATCTACGAAAAATGAGGCACCCATCTAATTCCTTGATTGCAATTGTGTAAAGATGTATCATCAAATTATTGCTCATGCTAGGGTTGTCAAATTATATTGTTGTGTGTGAATTGACATTTGAAGAATTAGAGAAAAGTACTTACAAGCTCTAACGTGAGGTGACATAATGTATTTTCTTATTTTCAAGGGATTACCAGGTTTGTCTGGAGCCCCAGGAAAACAAGGACCAAAAGGATTTCTTGGTGAAGGAGGTGCTGTTGGACCAACCGGAGCCCCAGGAGACTCTGGAGACCGAGGTGTAACTGGATTAAAGGGAGAAACTGGTCTTACAGGACCAACTGGTTTATCTGGACCAGCTGGAAAAGATGGTGCTAAAGGACCACAAGGAGCCATTGGATCAATTGGAGATGCAGGAGCAACTGGAGCCGCTGGGGCTGATGGACTTCCAGGGAATCCAGGACCACAAGGTGCTGCTGGAGTACGAGGTTCATCTGGAGCTCTCGGAGAAAGAGGAGTTCAAGGAGCTAAAGGACAATCTGGTGATCAAGGACCAGCTGGGCCACGTGGAGCCACTGGAGCCCAAGGAAAAAAAGGTACAGCCGGACTTGTTGGACCATCAGGATTAACTGGTGAACCAGGAAAAACTGGAAAAGTTGGTCGACGAGGTTTCAATGGTGCTCCAGGAGCTCTTGGAGTTAAAGGAGCCAGAGGAGACCGAGGAGCCACTGGTGAAGGTGGTGATCGAGGATTAACTGGACAACCAGGAGCTGCTGGTGCCACTGGCGCTGATGGAGATGCAGGAATAGCTGGAGTAGCTGGAAAAATTGGTGCCCCAGGGCCAGACGGAGCTCGAGGTGCTCCAGGAGGTGATGGAATAACTGGTGCTCAAGGACCAGGAGGACCAGTTGGAGCCCCAGGATTAGCTGGACCAGCTGGAGCAAAAGGATCTCTAGGGTCACCAGGACACCAAGGACAAAATGGAGTTCCAGGAAATCCAGGAATTGGAGTAAGTAGTAAACGATGAATTGTAATTGAGATTTCCAAGATTGCCCAAGTTCATTCACTCGTTTTTCGGATCATAACTCTATCTTAACTTTAAAGTGTAGAAAACGCAAATAATGACAGAAGCATAACTAAAATTAAGATTCATTTAAACAAAATAGAAACCACTAAAATTTATTCTATATCACTTCTTTTTCAGGGAGACGCAGGAGCAAAAGGATCTCCAGGACCAGTAGGTGCTGTCGGAGCTGATGGCAAACTCGGACTCAGAGGATTACCAGGAGTCGGAGGAGCCCCAGGATCACAGGGTCTTCCAGGACCAATCGGATCTGCTGGACCAGCTGGACCAGCCGGAAACCAAGGAGGAGCTGGATCAGCAGGAGATGATGGACCACGAGGATCCCAAGGAGGTCGAGGCCTTCCAGGACCAGCTGGAAAACAAGGATTAACCGGACCATCAGGAGCCTCTGGAGACGATGGCGTAGCTGGAGCAAACGGTGTTGCTGGAAACAAAGGACCAACCGGAGTATCAGGACCATTTGGAGCTACTGGTGCACGAGGAGTACAAGGATTAAAAGGAAGAGCTGGAGGAGCTGGAGGAACTGGATTAACTGTAAGTCAAGCAACTCAGTCAAAAGCAACTTATGAAAAAAGTATTTTTCTAAGAAAAGTCATTCTTAGCCAATCGAATTTAAAGTTATGGTAGAATGTCTGTCAATATCAAATCTGTCATATTACCGATATATACCAACAATAGCTTGCGCACAATAAATAAATCATTTGAGCAAGTATTTTGCACAAAAATAAATGAATAAAAGTCTTGATGTAGCCAGTATATACAACAACAGCAACACAAACGTATTAATTCAATTATTTTTGTGAATTTTAGGGAGACCGAGGAGCTATTGGACTCAGAGGAGATGATGGCAAAGATGGTGCCCCAGGACCAGACGGTGATGCTGGAGCCGCTGGAGCTAAAGGACCAACTGGAGATAAAGGACAACAAGGACGACCAGGAAGAAACGGTCTTGATGGAAAACGAGGGGCCACAGGTGGGATAGGATCAAATGGAGCCCCAGGATCCCCAGGAAAACCAGGACCAGACGGTATTGCCGGAGCTACTGGTTTGAAAGGAGGTCCAGGACCACAAGGAGACAAAGGAAGCAAAGCTTTCGATGGACCATCTGGAGCTGCAGGAGCAACAGGAGCACCAGTAAGTATTAAGGATATTTTCTTGAAACAATTATTTTTTTTTGTTATATATCGACAAGACAAATAATGTCTTATTTTCGTATTTTTATATATTATCACGCAAAAACACTACTACCAAAATCTTTAAAAAATCTTTCGATATCTTTTGATTTTTGACTCATTATTCCGATATTTGGCCCCCTTTTTCACAACCTATGAATTTTGCTGAACAGTTTGCTCATCTCATATAGGGAGCACAAGGACCAGCTGGTAAACAAGGAGTCAAAGGACCCCAAGGAGTCTCTGGAGATCGAGGAGAAGGAGGAGATCTAGGAGCTGTTGGACCACGAGGACAATCAGTAAGTACAATAATAAACCATTTAGAAATTCCAAATCATAATCGAATATTGTAAATAGAGTATAATTTTGCTAAAGTCGTCAGCGAGCTTCGCATATATGATACTTCGCTGATTAAAAAACATTTCATCACATAATATAAAAACTTCTTTTTATGGAGTCATTCGTATACATATATATATATATATATATTCCCAGCTTAACTTCCCTATTATGACGTCCAAACAGGAATACATAGGCATTAGTATCGTATTTCTAAAGTTGGCTCCACCCATTCTACTGTGTGTATCGAAGCAAGAACTTTAACTTGATAAAATCAAAGAAGTCATTTTTTTATCACAAGAAGAGATTTTTTTCTATTTCCATTGTAAGCTGAAAAAAGATGAAGAAGCATAAGAATAGAAAATCGAAAAAAATGACTCAACAAATTCGGAAATTTTTTTAGATATACTTTGATATCACTTGATCTTTTATCAACATCTAAACAGAAGAATTATATCAGATTTAAATTAATAAATCTGAAAGTTGAACATTATCTGAATGAATTAGATAAATGTTGAAATGATTAACCCATGAACTTTGATTAATCGTGTAGTGTGACGTGGCTTATTTTCTTTTATCGTTGATGTTTTTTTGATGACAATCAAAAGATCTAATCACATTCTAGCTGCATTTCATCTGAATGAAATGAAAAATCTTGGAAAATTGTTGCTATTTCAATATCACCTGAAACAATTAAATTTCCATCATTAGAAAACAAGTGATTTTAAAATAAGTTTCTTTTGTAACCAATAAATAACCGATAACAATTGACATACCTTTATTCATTAGGGACCAAGAGGAGCTGCTGGACGACGAGGACAAGTTGGAAACACCGGAGCTATTGGAAACACTGGACCACGAGGATCTGATGGTTTACCAGGAAAAACTGGATTAACTGGAGACGCTGGAACTGATGGCGCCCCAGGATCTGCAGGAAAAGATGGATCAACCGTAAGTTACATACTCAATCAAGATCATTTTTTGCAAAAAGCATATCATCGGCACAACAGCTAAATAGTTTTGAAAGCAATTCATTCACAGAGTAAGGAATCATGTTCAAAGTTTGTCATATTCAAAACAAAGAAACGTAAACCAGAAAATGTCAGCAGTATATTAAAACCCGTGTAAGAAAAATCGGGTAGTCCGTTGGTAGCTGCCTCGATAAGCACGTGAAGAGCTTGTGAATAACTGTTTAATCATAAGTGCAAGCCATGCGCCATAATGCGTATGGTTAAATGATGGTATATTGCTGTAAGTATATGTGTTAACCCCCTTCTCAATAATTATAGGGAGCTCGAGGACTTAAAGGAATCCAAGGATCCCGAGGAAACCGAGGACCAGCTGTAAGTATTTATGTTTTATGATATTTTTTAAATATTAAAGACACCTTGTTGAATATATACACACTTGATAAACTATTCTGACCCTCCTAAAATCTCGCGAAGCGAATTCTAAAATGATTTGTAAACACGTGTTTTTTATTTTGATAATGAAATAAGTCAAAACATACTTGGCAAAATCAATTGCTTGTTTATTTACTTTAACGAAACCTTTTATCTTATTTATTAATAGGGAGCTTTTGGAATCCCAGGATATCAAGGATTACAAGGATTAACTGGAGTAGAAGGAGATCAAGGGAAAGAAGGACTTCCAGGAGTCCATGGACGAACAGGTGCCCAAGGACCACGAGGACCAGTCGGAGCTCCAGGTGCCATTGGAGCCGCTGGCAAAAATGTAAGTTCATGTATCATCTACCCACTTGTTAAGAATATGACCGAGTAATTATTTTCTTTTGATAATAAGGGTCAAAACTTCATGTTTACGCAAAAATTTGAATTTCATTTTGTGCGTAACCTCAGCGTTTACGTTTACGTTTACGTTTACGTTTACGTTTACGTTAACGCGTAGCTTCCGCTTAAACTAAAAGATCGTTTACGCCAAATTCCTAGGCCTGGTTGCATTTCTAGAAATTTAACATAGCAATGTATAACTAGATAACTTATCGCGAGAAATATTCAACTCTTTCTAATATTAAACATCTTGCACAAATAAACAGTCGCTGGTCAATCCGTCAAAAGCAAATATAATTTTATCAGAAAAAAAACATTATTTTTTAAAACTTAGTCCATCAAATCAATATTCTAGTCTAGGTATTAAACCCTGATGAACTATACATCATTATCAAGTCCACTGAGCTACTGATACTGAAAATTCAAATCTGAAGAACCTTTTTTGGAGATCATTCTTTTCGAAAAAGTATCACATTTATCTTTAGGGTGCTGACGGTAAAGCCAGAGTCGATGGAAGTGCAGGAGTTGATGGACCAAAAGGAGTGGCAGGATTTACTGGAGCACCAGGACTTGCTGGAAACCCAGGACCTCTTGGTTTAACTGGAGCATCAGGAGCTAAAGGAGATACCGGAGCACAAGGACCAAAGGTAAGTATCTAGAAAGCGATTATTGTATCATTTAAATATATTAGCTACATGGCCAGCTTTAGAATTCTAAAGCTGGCCACATGCTTGGCTACTCTCTAGTAGAAATAATTTCATTTTCATTAAAAAGAAAATTCATCATCACCTTTAAAATAAAAGCCTATGATAAAAAATCCAGCTGCTTTGAGTATTTGAAAAGTTTGCCTTCTCTAAATCATTCTAAACCAAAATAAGGTTTTGCATATTGTACTTGAGGCTCACTAAAACACAATACGATATAAAAGCAAAAATATATATCTATATATCTATATATCTTTCTATTAATAGGGTATTCAAGGAGCCCCAGGAAACGATGGACTCAAAGGATACGCTGGAGCCCAAGGAGATATTGGAGACAAGGGATTCAAAGGAGCTGAAGGAAATGCAGGAGCTAAAGGAGCCAAAGGATGGAGAGGTCTTCGAGGATCTCAAGGAGATGTTGGAAAAGTTGGAGCTTCAGGAGATGTTGGTTTCAGTGGATTGGAAGGACTCCCTGGACGACAAGTAAGTCAAATTGGAAACAAATATATTTGGAATGGCTATTAGTGTAGAGGAATGCCATCATTATGATTTCGATTGGTTCACTTTGAAATGCTTTTATTAGTAAATCAATCATATCCTTTATCATGCAATCTCCAACCAATAAAAACAAGAAAACGTTTGAGACCAACTCTTATTAACTTATCAAAATTACCCCTTCTACTTACCTTCGTTTAATAATGATTCAATGGCTCTAAAAGATAAGGAGACTCTCTAAATACTTACTGTCAGCTGTTTGATACCCTCTCCCCCCTAAAATGTTGTTTGATACCCTCTCCCCCCTAAAAAGTTGTTTGATCACTTAATCGACTTTAATTTATCACGGTAAGCGAAATTAGCTTGGCAGTAATTTCATCCCAACCCCACACCCCCAAAAAAAATAGAGTTAATATAAAGAACATCCAACACCGATAATAATGCCTTCAGAAAAAGCCAATTTAGATAGATTCCTATATCAAAACACTCAATTCAAACAACTTTTCCTCTCCAATTATAGGGAGAACAAGGTCCACAAGGGCAAATGGGAAAAGATGGCCCACTCGGACCTGCAGGAAATACTGGATCTGGTGGACGAAAAGGATACACTGGACCACCAGGAGCTCATGGACACCTAGGACACAATGGAGCTAAGGGACCACCAGGACCACCAGGACTACCGGGACCAGCTTTTGACTGGAGTCTTACTGTCCCAACTCGACCTGATGGACTCAGGGAAGAGAAAGGACCTTTCTCAAACTACAACTACGGAAACTACCAGTACTACACTTACCAATACTACCACGCTCGACCAGAGAAGAAGAAACCAAACTCACTCAACTTGTTTGATTTACTCAGTGGATTGGAAACACGTGTCGACGGTATCAGCAAACCAGACGGAAGTCCAGAATTCCCAGCTCAATCATGCAGAGATATCCAAATGTGCTTCCCAGAGGCTCAAACTGGTACGTATATCTATTATTTTTTAGAACATTACCATACCATAACAGAGCAATAAAATTAGCCATCTGACTTATTAACTTCGTTACTATACGGCTTTACCCGTATCCACATTTAAGAGCCCTGATTGGACGAGACAAATAATGCTTATATATTTACATTAAATGAAATTATACGACTTATCACTTTCACAGGTGAATACTGGTTGGACCCCAACGGTGGAACCAACGAAGATGCTTTCCAAGTTCACTGCAACTTCGCTGGGTATGCTGAGACTTGTATCGAACCAACAACTGTCTTTGAAATGAAGAAATGGAGCACCGCCAAAAACAACAAATACAACTGGATTGGAAAAGATGTCGAAGAGGAGACCGCTAAAGTAAGTATACCAGCTTTGATTACAACTGTAATGTTCAACTGAAATGTTTAACGCATCCCCAAATCGAAATCATAGACTACACTTCGAGTATTGTCAGTATAACGCGATTGAGTCGATCGCGTTCGTGTAACAAAATTATTCGTGAAATCGATCACACAAGGCACAGAATTTCTGCCTTTGGATCGCCGCGTATATCATGTCCATGTTATTATTATGTTAGAAGTTACCATATTTTATCAAAAAAATACTTTAATGTCACAAAAAGTCGCAGGAATAAAAATGTCGAGGGAATTAAATGTCGAGCAAATATTTGCGCGACTTTCGCGACATTTTCTTCCCGCGAATTATAAATTTTCTCCCTGGCGCGACTAGGATATCTACTGTTGCTCTACTCTAGCTTTATCACCATGATTTATTTCCCAAGTTTTGCGAAATGAAAGTACCGATCAGATAACAACTGGTTAAAAAAAAATCGTGCAAGCCCTTGCGCGATCGTTTAACCAATCACGTGACAGATTTGTCACGTGACAGGCCTGCACTTTGAATCATCTGATTGCAATTAAATCAACTAACTCAATTCAATTCTTTAATTTCTAGTTCACATACGCTCCAAGCATCACGCAATGGAAATCATTGAAAGTTGACAAGAAAACAGTCCGACAAAACGTCACTTACGTTTGCAAGAACTCGCCAGCTCACAAAACCTTCGAAGGTGAAACGAAAGCTTTCGTCAAATTGTTAGGAGACAACAAAAGAGAAATGCATACGATGAGCAAAAACAACCGAGTCAATGTCCTCGAAGATCAATGCTACATGAAAGATGGCAAATGGAGACAAGCCGTCTTCCAATACAAGAGCAGAGATATGAACACTTTACCAATCCGAGATATCGGTGTCTTAGGAACATCTGGAGACAACGAATCCTTCTCTATCAAGCTTGGAAAAGTTTGTTTCGTTTAAAAAAAACACTAACAAAAATTAACTGACTAGGCTAGAAAATTGAAAAATTAAATGAAAATTTAAAACAAGATGGTGACTTATTTTTTATGTTTTTGAATGAAGAACGAACAAGATTTAAATGAAAGAAGAAAGAGAATAAACAATAACCACATTTTGATTTTATTGCAAGATTCCATATATAGGTATATATATGGAGAATATTTAAGAGGAGTGAGTGTATATAATTGTACAGGTTTTTTTTTTGTTGGTTCCAACGACGCAAAATTGTTTTTTAAAAACACTAAATTTTTTGAGAAAAAAAATTGAATTAATACCCCCATTACCCCTTTTTCCCCCGTGACCGACGCGCGCGCGCTAATTTTTTATTTGGGATTCTGTAAATTGGCTAAAATTGAGAATGAATTATGAGAAAAATGAAATATATTAAAGATTGCATGCTGAAATTATGTTTTTGTTTTTTATTGTTTTTATGTCTCATTAATCACTCCATATGATAATATTCCAGTACAGTGGTAGATTTGGTCCTTTTCCTGAGTAGTAGCTTTGACAACGGACTAACGACTATTTTGGAGTAGTGGATTTCAGTAATAAGAGCATTTTTAACAACCAGTGGAACTGCATGTTTTTCGTATTTATCTACTCAAGAAAATTATTCTCTCTTAGTTTACGCATGAATATGACAGAAAACACTCCAAATCCGTCAGTGCGATGTACCATTTAACCATCCTGAACTTTCTTGTTCATTTGTTCACTTGTTCACTTGTTCATTTGAAAAGGGTCTAAGTAGTTTTTCTGAGTCACTTTCCCGCAGTAACTAATGAATTATTACATGATAAACTTTCATAAATAAGACACAGAAAACACTCCAAATCCGTCAGTGCGACAAGGGAACATATTTTGGTCAAAACTCCGAATTTTTTTTCCATTCCATTTACAAATTTTTTCTCTGTTTTAGGTTCCGAAACAATAGAAATCACTTATTTCTTCCCTGTTTTTATAATTTTGTTGAAATTCCCCCGCTTTTGGCCAATATATCTCTACCCTTGCACTGCGATGTACCATTAAACAGTCCTTGAATAATCTTGAATAATCCCGTTCATCTGGTAAGGGTCTCATTACAAACGGATTACATTCGTTGTCTTTTAAAAAAGAAAGGATTATTTTTTAATGACCTAACCTACTAAAACTTTGAATTAGAAGCGTTTTTGTTTTGACGAATCTAGAGAAATCAATTAAGGGGTCAAAATGAAGATTTCCATTCGAGTCGACTGCTTCATTTCAAGTGAAGGGCGGGAATTTGCAGCTGGGGATTTGGGAAAACTTTTCGGTTTTGGGGTATTATTTTCTCTAAAATGCTCATTGCAAACATCTTCATCCAGGATTATTACATGATAAACTTTCATTCCCGATGATTGAAAATGCTCATGAGAAAGGGGGTATAATGGTTGCACTCACTGCTATGATATTTAAATTGTGCGATGATAGTCTAACACGCGAAAATGAAACTCGTTGATAATCCGGCACTATAAGTCTCTTTTGTATACTGGATGCATCGACAGGTCACTGTTCATGATACTTTTATATATAACAAATTTCGTATGACTATCATCTTAACTTATACATATTTCACTGGGGGTAGGATTAGTTAAAACATTACCATGCACATAATTCATAATCATATTGTATGCCGTTGTATTATGATTCTTACTTATCTCCATCATGATATGAAAAGGTTCTTCTATCAGAGTCTAGGAAAGTGAAAAAGGTTCCTCGATCCTAATTTTTGAATAATTCAAAAAGTTCCTCAAAAATGGAGGCCTTATGCTGAT
>JAUKPT010003563.1:0-10000 GCA_032273505.1 Nanomia bijuga | reverse complement strand
AATTCTGGAATTCTAAATGCTGGATTGGGCATGATAAGAAGATGAAAAAAATGGAAATATTGAAAACAAATCTAGAGCCCCCCCCCCACCCCATCAGTAATCGTTGAATATCTCCTGAACCATTTGCAATATGATTTTTTCCTTACATGACTTTTAGTTTCTATCTATTTTGACTCTTTTCACAAAAAAAATTCAAATTTAGATTATTGGAACCATCCAAAAACATCCCATTGTCAAAGGTACTACATGAAATTTTGGTCAAATATCAAATATCAAATATCGAATAGTGACTAATATTAAGACGTTGTATGAAGTTGTATGAATGTTATTTATGTATATATTTTATTGTTAAGTGTTATTTTACTTGTCATTATGTTTTTTAATAAAGATATCCATAGTTAACTTGGTGATTTTTGATTTTTGATCCATTTTATGGGAGAAAGGAACGTCATTTTATAGTTGAAAATTAAAGTCAAATAGTTGGTCTATATGTATGCATAGTCTCATCATAAGGGGGATATTGGTTCGTGATATAACACGAACGCTCTTAAATCCATGTAAAATAAGGTTAATTACCCTTAGAAATAAGAGTAAAAGTAACGAGTAAAAGCGTAGAGAAATTGATTGAAAATTTTTTTTTAGGAAATACATAAAACTCAAAAGATTTTAGAAGACCAGAAGTCGAATCTTTTAAAATTCGTATCCAAACATTAATGTTCCAAGAAATAAATTGATGGTGTTGAGGTTGAATTAGAAGGTTTTTAAGGAAAAAAAGGAGGAGGAGGAAGCTAGACGCAAGAAGCAATCATGTACGATCTAATATACCCGATGTCTCAAAATTTATTTAAAAGAAATGCTTGTTTCAAAGGTAAGGAAATTACTTGATGGTTTGTCATTTAACAAAGAAGGATATAAATGTGCAAAGAGTTTCTTGTGTGAAAAATATGGGAGACCAAGTGAAGTTGCTAACACTCACATCCAAGAAATCATTGCATTGTCGATGATCAACCAGCAACCCATCCCTTTTAAGAAAATTCATGAATTTTATGATAAATTAGCAATCACTTGATACGATGGAAAAGTTAGATAGAAAAAAAGGATACAAATACTAGCAAGAGTAGAATTTTATGGAGTTAGTTGAAGTTCTGCATAAGTGGACTGATAGAAACCTGTTATACTCATCAAATAATTATTCGAATCATTCGAATCTACATCAGACACATTTAAATTATAAACGTGAAAACTTCTTCATCTTTCACATAAAGAACCTCGAAGTTGTGTTTACTGTGATCAAGCTGCAGATCATAAGTCTGCAGATTATCCATCAGTTTTTAGCATTGAAGATCGTCGATGTGTTATTCGTAGTGAACGGTTGTGTTTCAGTTGTCTCGGACAGAAACATCAATCATTTGACTGCATAAGTAAACAAAGCTGTCAAAATTGTGGTTTATGCCACCACACATCAATTTGTGATAATAGAATCAAAACATCACCAAATTTATATGTATCAGAGGAAAACGTGATATATCCTATGGTTTTAGTGAAAGTAAATGGCACACAATTTAGAGCTTTGGTAGATACTGGTTCTGGTTCGACATATGCTTCAGCCAGTTTAATCAAAATTCTTAATCAGAAACCATCTAGATTTGAGACGAAAAGAATTGAAATGATGCTTCACCTTACCAACACAAAGGTAAACATTTACAATTGAGACAGTCTTGTGTCAGTCTTTATAACATTATGACAGGTTGAGTAAAAAGTATTGCCATTTAAAGGATGTAAAGATTAATGATATTGACACCACAACAAAAGAATTGCTTGCAGTTTGTCACGTGCTGTTCATATGGAATTGTTGACAGATCAAACGTCTAGTAGGCTTATCAGGTGTTGCGTTAATGATATTGGCACCACAACAAATAGCCTGTCCATCATCTTCTAGGTACAAACGTGAATGCCAAAGTTCAAACTAGAACTCACTGTAGAATTGGGAATCTAGATGAACCTGTAGCTGAATTAACAAAATTTGGCTGGAATATTACTTCTCCTGGACATGAGAAAAATAACATTGTGAATCAATTACTTCTTACCAGGAGTACTACAGAGGACTATGAAGAACTGTGTAATTTAGATGTTTTAGGGGTAACTGATTCTCATGGTGAAGTGGAAAAAAAATCTGTTTTTTTGTCGGTTTAAAAAGCAGTTGAAGCAATCTGATGATGGTATGAGACTGACGTTATATAGGTCAGATGATTTGATATAGAACAAATACAGCTGGGAGATTGAGAAGACTCAATAATCTCATAGCGAATAAACTTGAAAAGGATCCTAAGCTGTTTGAAGATATATCATGCTGTCATTCAAGAACAGGATGTTAGCATATGTTGAGGATATGTTAGGATATGAGAGTAACATGTGATGCTGTTGGTAAAGAGTTTTATTTACCTCACCCCACAGTTATACATAAAAATGCTGAAAGTACTCAAGTGAGAATCGTTTTTGACGCATTTGCCAGGGAAAAAGGATCCAAATGTTTGAATGATATTTTAGAATATGTAATAGTATATGTGACCCAGTCATAGTCAATCACAGAATGAATCATACCCTACATATAAAGCTCTATTTTCAAACTCCTTTTATGAGAGATTATATAATTGTATTGTTATGGAAAGATGGAGATAATATGTTAATATGATTATGGTATGATGGAGATAACCATACGATGGAGATAATCAAGTCCAAATATATAATATATCTCTCTTTCTTCATTAAAGTCATTTTCATTTCTGATAGTCCTTTAAATACTGAGGCATCCTCACTTCTCTGCCTGACTGTGTTTGCCTTTCTTCTGTAGCTTGTGAATTTGAATTCTGTACCTGTACTTGTACTTGCTCTTGATCATTGATGCCATCTAATGGTTCTGCAACGGAACATGTTGTTTCTTCTGTTTCTTCTGTTGTACGTTTCTGTTCAACTATATCTCTATGTACTTCATTTTCACCGCCAGAGTGATGTAAATCATCACAGTCCATTTTCTTTTGTTGGAAGTAAGTGCTTCCAATTCCTATTTCTTTTCCTTTCTGGTTTCTAACTTAGTATGATCAGGGTTCTTGACAATTCTTTACCACTAAACCTTTATTGGACTAGTCTGTGCGAATCCTCACCGTACTTTCTGGTTCAATTGGCTTCAAATCCATTCTATATTTACCTTGCTTTTTCATACTTTTGTCAGTATGACAACCTTCAGACTTAACTTTCCTCTTTATCTGTTCAGCTGAGGAATCAATTTTAACTGATGGTAGATTGGATCGTACTTCCCTTTCAAGCAACTTTAACACAGGAGACAAACTCTCATCATCTGGAGTACAATTCAGAGCTAAGAACACCAGATGAAAATCTTCATCCTTTCCAAAAGCTTTCTTTAATTCATTTTCCTTAGGATAATGAGGAGCATTATCATGATCAAAATTCCATGCATTGGAGAAACTCAGCACATACAAATTGGGATGCATTATCTGTAAATAACAACTGGGGAATCACAAATTTTCTTCATTGCATGAATAACCTTGTAACTGTTACAAGGTGTCTGTAAGGTGTATTTCAAAATACTTTGAAAATAAATCTATGACCAACAAATAATCCTTCCTGTATATAGTAAATACACCAGCAGCAAGTTTGATCCATGGCCAATCAGGTAGTTCATTGATTTACTTGGTAATCTGTTAGGAAAATCCAAACAGTCTTTGCAGTATGATACCATCCTCTCAATTTCATTATTAATATTCCGCTAATATACATATATATTTTGCCCGTCTCTTGCACTTCACCATACCTTGATGAGCCTGATGAATGATCTTCTTCATTTTGGGACGAAGACTTTGTGTTATTATGATACATTTTCCTTTGAGTAAGGGACGATGATTAAACAAAATTTCTGATTCGTGTGAATAATAAGCAGCTGCTTCACCACTAACTTTATCTTATGATGGCCATCCCTTCATTGTGTATTCTAGGACTTCTCTCAACACAGGATCTTTTTCTGTTTACTCCTGTATTTCCTCACGTTTCTGTTCAATTATTGGAAAGTTATTGATTACAGTTGAAACATAATGGACCATCTCTTCATCATTGTGTTCGGTGCTATCCTGCAACGATGCCCTACTCAATGTGTCAGCAACAGCTAATTCCTTACCAGGAGTATATTGAAACTAAAAGTGATACTTGAATAGTATAAGTAGAAATCTTTGAATTCTGGGAGGAAATTGAGCAATTGTTTTGTTAAAAATAGCTTTAAGTGGCATGTGATCATTTTGAGCCACAAATCTTTTTCCATACGCATCCATATAAGATCCATATAAGATTGAGAGTGTTTCTTTTTCTATTTGTACATAATTCTTTTCTGCACTTGTTAAAGATCTCGAGCCAAATGCAATAGGGCACCATTCATCATCAAAATTTTGTTCTAACATCACTCCCCTCCCTGCTTGCATCCAACTTGGCAATGTATTTGGATCCTTTCATCTTGGCTGTAATTTCATCAAAAGTAGGCATAGGTTGGTGATGCCTTATGATAGCCTTATTCAGTGGTCGAGGGTCCAAACAAATCTTTAGCTTCCCATTTGGCTTCTCAACAATGACCATTCCACTAACCCAATCAGTTGATTGTTCAGCCTTTGAGATTACATTCACTGACTCCATTCAATCTAACTATCTTTCAGTCTTACGATGAGACCAAATAGAATTTTTCGAGTATCATCTCTAAGTTCAATTTTATATGTACAATTTATCATCCCAAGATCACTAACACAATCATTATATTTCTTGAGCATCAGTATTTTAAACATTTTGTCACTCATTTCAATTAGATTAACTCTTCTTACCAAGTATTTGCACCAAGTATTGGAGATGTATCAGTATCAGTTACCACAAATAAAACGTTGTGCACTGAACCAATGCATGATATTGATGATATACACTTCCCCATCACTGGAATATTTGATTGATTGTACACAGACAAACGAATATCAGATTTACTCAACTTTGGACACGGATTCAATCTCTTAAATACTCCATAAAGAAGGACATTAACCTCTGTACCTGTATCTAATTTATATGTAATCTCTTTTCCATTAGTCTCAAGTTTAACTAACCAGTGATCATCATTTATTTCCCCAATACTAACATTCTTCACTTCTTTAATCTCCTTCTCATTTACATCACTCTTAAACTCGTGTCTTCCTGTTTTTACTTCGATGGATTTAATTACAATTCTCTCCTCATCTGATGATGGCTCATCTTCATTAGCATCTACATATCGCACTTTGTTTTGAGCACGTTCACAAGCCTTACAAGGTTTCCCTAAGTGATTCCATTACACTTTCTACATCTCTTCCCAAACGCAGGATATTTTATTCTCAAATGATTCCCTTTACAATAACTACAATTTCTAATTATTTTTGATGACTCCCCCTTTTAGATCTTAATCTATCTATCTTGTTCACATCTTGAGAATAACTTGGTCTATTCTCCAAAGACATCTCTTTCAAATGCTTCTTAGCCTCTTCTGAAGCCTGACCAAGCTTTACAGCTTTATCTATCTGTAAATCTTTTAATCCCTTGTCATTCACTATCATATCTACTATCAGTGAACTCTTCAGAGCATCAAATTCATAATCATTACTATGTCTCTTCAGTTCTGTAGCAAAAGTCCAGTGAGAAACATAATAATAGAAAGTATTTATCATTAACCATTAAGCATTTGGTTTGATTTCACATCCTTTTGGACATTTGCAGTGTTTCTGCTGAGTATTGTCGGCAAGGTTTTGAAAAGTCAATATTATCTTAATATAATTTCTCAGATTCACAAAATATTATCACAACAAAATCTATGTGACGTAGAGATTACGGAAGGAATTTCGAGAATTACAATATTTGCGATACAGTTTTAAAAATCATGCAATCGTCAGAAAGAAATGATTCTTTAATTTCAAAGACTTATTTTTGGTAATTACTTGATCTAATATACATTATAGAAAGTACAATAGACATTCACTCGAAAATCAAACATAATTTTGTACATTATGTGAAAAAAATAACGTTGAAATGTATAATAAACCCTACAATAAAGATTTGTTCTGAGCACGCTATTTTACAACGCACTCGAAGTAATAATAACACAATGAATGAATACTATGACAGTTTTCTATCAACAACACAGCAATCAAATCCTCAAGAGTATGCTACTATGAATCAAGCACAAAACAATTCATTAAGTGACGACTTTCAACAAAAAGCCATATCCCAACTATCTGTAGCTGATATTCTAGAAATTAACACTGCTTCCACAAAGAAGGTTGAAGACAAACTCAATAACGTTAGAGATGACTTTAAAACTCAAGTTTCCTCACTTGATAAAAGTATTAAATTTCTGGAAGCAGAAAACTGTAAAAAAGATGAAGATAACGCTGTGCTGAAAACACTATTACAAACCGGCAAAAATCGCTGAGTTCAATTGATCCTAAAGAAAGAGCCAAGAAATTTATAACTGCAGTGTCCTGAAAACTTTACACTCGTTGCTAGATCGAAATCCAAACCACATAAAAATAAACTTTGTCGTGGAGTAGCAATTTGTAAGGTAATTGTCACGTCATTAGATTTTGATATTATTTTTGATAACCTCTTAGATACAGTCATTCTTAGAATCAAAAACAGCTCATGCTAACTAGTTGCAACATACATTCCACCAAAAAACTCACAATACTATTTCGAAAATATTCGTTTAAACTTCAACTCTAGAATAAGCAATAATCATGGACTTAGATAATCCAGATGTTAATTTGGACCATTCTCACTTTATATTACAGATTAAAATTGTTTTTATGCCTCTATGGAAAAAATCAATGAAATCTTACTAGGTTTTAGAGATTATGATCATTATGACACAGGGAAAAAGATAAAGGAATCGTTCAATATTTGGAATATGAATCTCCCTACTTTACATTTGAGTCTCGAACAGCTTGGTTATGTTCTTTTAACAAAATATAACAATATAAATATTACAATGAGCTCATTGATCATCTTATTGACGATTGGTATATATAATTCTTGCAAACTCAATAAATGCATTACATCCATTGAAAGATGTAGACCCTTCCGGAAAAATTGTATCTCTGATAATTTTAATGCCATAGCTAATGCTCATTATATTAGATATTAGAACCTGCTACTTGTAAATAATGTTTAAGAGGCTATATTTTATAAAAATTAATGTTTTCTTTTACCTTGGTATTGCATGGCAGAAAAGAAAAGACGAATTAAACAAAATGCAAGATGAAAAACGGCAAATGTACCATTAAAAGATTCGAAACGTCTATGGAAACTGCTTGATCGGAAAGGTGAAAAAATTCCTTATCAAAAAATTCTTTATCCTACTGTTCATACGCATTTCAAGGATATACTCGATGATCCTAGACTTGAACTTGTCTAAAATTCAAGATTTTCTTCAGATCCTGAGAAATCACGAAAATCATAATTTTGTTACTGATGAAATGATTAATCTCTCATTAACTGAGCAATTGATTGTAGTGATATTGCGTTATGATAAATAAATCAATTAGTTGTGTGCCGTACTTATGTATATTTAGTCAAAAAATCAATTAGTTGTGTGCCATATTTTTACTTATAGATTGTATATATAAACGGAAATTGTAACAATTCGACGCACTAATAAATTAGATACCACGTATACATGTCTAATAATTATTTTCATGTCCTATCTTTACATGGTACCAGGAGATGTATGTAGCAATTGATGACGCTGATGTTCCAGTGAGGGATCGAGCTGCTGCTGTTCGAACACCTGCTGCTGTTGCTGCTCAAACTATACAGATAAATTAACTCTATAGATTCCTGCTCCACTGTTGCTAGTTGCTGATGCTACAGCTAAGTGCTTATGCTTACGAAGAAAAGCAAAAGGCATGTCTTTTTCGGCACATGATTGGAGATGATACCATGGAAGTAAACAACAACTTCACATTCAATGGCTAGGAAGCTTTTAACGTCGATCGAAGTATTCCATTGTTTGAGGAGTATTGTAATCCTAAACGCAACGAAACATACGAAAGATATTTATTCTTCACAAGAAACCGATTCTTTAATTCGTGATCGCTTAGTCTGTGGAGTGAACAACAATGCATTCCAAGAACAAATGTAGAGAAAGCAGGACCTAACATTGGAGCAAGCCATATCATTGGCAAGAGTAGCTGAATCCACGTCAACACTGATAGGATAGTTATCAATGGGCGTCTATAACAAACCACTAGAAATAAACACTAATTGACGGCAGGTATATGAAGGCATACGTAACTATTTCTACTGCAAGAGAAATCATCCAAGACGAAAATGTTCGGCATTTGGCTCAGTGATGCAAGACGAAGAATTATTTCGATGGAAGCGAGGCATGTAAACGAGGCTTGTTTATGCATAACGAGCATCATATCAACGAAATCGGAGTTCTTAAGCGATACGAACCAGTCTTTCTTTATTGGACATATCAAGAATGGCGATAGAGGAGATGCACGCGATTGGTCGACCATCGTATCAGTAAATGGAAAGAATGTCAACTTTCACATCGATACTGGTGCTCAAGCAAACATTTTACCTGACGATTATGTTGAAATGATTTCGCCGAAGTTGCTGTCGTACAACGCAAGGATTAATATTTTAGGTTATATCATTGTAAGTATAAATTGTAATGGATGCGTGTACGAAAATATTAAGTTCTATGTTGTTACGAGTCCTGCTAAAGCCTTGTTGAGGTTAGATACATGTGTCAGGTTAGATTTTGTAAGAAGGAACGTCCCAATGGATATAGATGGTATAAAAGAATTAGCAGCAAGGATAGAAAGGATATGAGTGTTCGATTATTAGCCAGCAATGAGATTGTAGACTGTAACGACAACTCATATAGTAGCATGATAAAACAGGGTTTTTTTTAGATAAGGATAAATGCAAGGTTGATCAAATATTAGCTCAAAATGTGATAGATAAAGTTTCTTTAGAATATTCAGATGTGTTTGGTGCGATATGTTCTATGCCAGGTTTTTTGACATAACAGTAGACAAAAGGAAATTACCAAGGGTAGCACATCCTAGTAGAAGACTTCCTTTGCCCTTAATGTCAGATCTACAGAAGGGGTTAGAAAAAATGGTAGAAATGGTGCCAGAGCTCCAGTAACCAAACTCACTCAAGTCTGTACTTTGATGGTTGTAGTTAGGAAGCCAGAAACAGGTGCTCTCAGGATTTATTTGGATGCCCCAGAGCTCAATCTACATATTTTACACGAGAGCACTCAGATTCCCACAAAAGAAGAGATACAAGCAATGTGTAAGATTGCAAAGATATTCAGCGAGATTGATACAAGTGCAGCATTTTGGCATTGGAGACTAGATGAGGAAAATTCATATTTGTGTACCTTCACACATTTTGGGCGATATAGGTTCTGGTTATGGCCTATGGTATCACGTCTGCTAGTGAAATTTTCCACCGAGAACTCAGCAAGATATTCTGGTCTATTGAAGGAGTGGTGAACATCAATGATGACATAGTTATCTTTAGCAGAACAAGAGATGAACTTATATGAAACCTGAAGGAAGTATTTGAGCTTTGCAAAAAACATGGGATCAAGCTCAACAAGGATAAAGTAGACATTGGTGTACCTGAGATATATTTCTTTGGAGAACTGTTGACAGCTCAAGGGGTGAAGCCTGATATGAAAAAAAATATTCACAATCAATGATATGCTACCACCGAAAGACATTATCAAGGTTTCTGGCGATGATTAACTACTTGTCCAAATTCATCCCATAAGTATCATAAAAGACACAGGCCCCACGAGAATGTTTAAAAGGTGATATATAAAAATGGGGTTAACCCTATTTTTATTGGGGGGTGCAAAATTGCACCCCCAACAACAAATCTATTAATATATCAAATTTATGTCTAT
>JAUKPT010003562.1:0-11924 GCA_032273505.1 Nanomia bijuga | reverse complement strand
TGGTACAATTAAGGTTAAAGTTTCTGCACATGCTTTTCAAACTAAAAATTATGTGTGAATAAGAATTCCCCCTGAGCAACAGTTTATTGTTTGATTTATATTAACTGTCGAAGCAGAAAATGCCGAACGTCATTAGGATATTCACCTTAAGTTTCTTCACATTTATGTTTATTCTACGGACACTAAATTTCCGAAATTTGTGAATGATCGTTTCTTATAGGTCAACGCCGAAGAAAACACGGACAAATTTTTAACAGTTTTATGTGTATGCCCGTAGCATTTTGGGATCTTATTTTGATACTACCCACTTGCTCATATATCGATATTTAACTATACTAATTTTACTAATCTAAATGACAAGTCAGGCGGATTGGTTTAATTAGATTTATAAAATCTTGTTTAAAAAGAAAAGGATATCTCTTTCTCAAAATAAAATTGCTAAATGTCACCTTAGTTGGCTAATTCGAATTGGTTGCAACTGTTATAAAAAACGTAGAAATGGGTTATTATAGAAAATTGCGACATTTTGCGTCAATACTGATATAAAAATGGAATAAATGGGTAATGAAAGAAATTAGTGACATTTTGCGTCAGTAAAAAAATAGACAAAATGAGTTATAACTGACAATTGCGAAGTTTTGGGAAATGAGTTATTATAGAAAATTATGACATTTTGGGTCAATACTGATACAAAAACAGAGAATGACGCAATTTTAATAACTCTTTTAGTATTGACGCAAAATGTCGCAATTATTAGGTATTACTCATTTCTTCGTTTTTTATATCAGTATTAATGCAAAATATCATAAGTTTTTTTATCTTGATTTATTTCTTCATTTTTTTTAAAGCACCATTGATGCAAAATGTCGCAAATTTTAGTTATAATTTATTTCTTTGTTTTTTTATCAATATTGATGCAAAATGTCACAATTTTCTATCAAATAACTAATTTCTTCGTTTTTTTTATCATTATTGACGCAAAATGTCACAATTATATGTCACTCATTCATTTCTTCGCTTTCTATATCATCATTGACGCAGAATGTCGCAAATTAATATAATAACTAATTTCTTCGTTTTTTATATCAGTATTGAAGCAAAATGTCACATTTTCAGTCATAACTCATTTCTTCAATTACTATATCATAACTCATTTCTTCAATTACTATATCATAACTCATTTCTTCAATTACTATATCATAACTCATTTCTTCGTTTTTAGTTTTCAGTTATTACTTTAGGGGTTGGTCTTTTTTAATTCAGACGTAGGGGGTGGAACGAACCATGAGGTGGGATCAATTTTCTTTCTACAATTTTGAGGGGGTGACAAATTTTTTTCGACTTTTTTGACCCCCCTGGTCAAACAAATTTCTGATGTTACTGGAAATTTGTAATCAACTCGCCTGTTTTTATTCCTATATATATTCATGATAAAACATGACTATAAAGATGTATTTTGTTTGGAAATTGCCCCCTCTCAAAATTGAGAAAAAAATTGACCCCCACCCTCACGTTCAGGCAGAAAAGATGTTGAACAATACACACATAAACAGGCCTTTCGTCGACAACCGTTCACATCGTTCAGATGAGAGTGCGCTATTGTGCTCGTTTCGTTCCCTGTTGCGCAATTAAAGTAACGAAGGGCCGCGAAAGTCCAATGAAAGGGTTTTAGACGCGCAAATTTGGTGTTAATAGAATTACAGAAATAATTAAGTCACGTAGTCAATAAAATAAACGCGCAGAATGAAATTAGAGATGAAAAAGACAATTTGAAATAGTTATTTTTTTCACAAAACATAATCTGTGCTCATAAACTGTTATGTTGTTTGCTTATATGAAAGGGTTAACATTAGTCCCAGTTTTCAAGACTTTTACTTTAAATTAAAGGTTATTCCATTTTCCATATATTTTTCTCTTAGATGACTGTATTACAGGCCTCACAACACTATTTCCAACAAATTAACAGAACTCAGAAGTATTCTAAAATGACCTTAATCAAAAATAGTTTTAAAAACATTAAACCAGTAAAAAATGCAGTCATTTAAAACAAGTAAATTTTCAGACCTATTCCAAGACTTTTTTAGACTATTCAGGTCATTGCTAACCCTATTATATTGGATTTATTGTTATTTTTCAATAGGTCAAATGAACAGTTAAAGAGCATTATATAAATATAACTAAATCTTGTCAACTAATCGTTTTAAAACAATCAGAAATACAAGATAAATATGAAAAACAATGAAAATATACAATCAAAAAGTAGCACATTTTCCCACTTAAGTAGGAGAAAAATGCAAATTTAGTAAGGATCGTATGAATTTTGTAACTAGGTAGTAGTAGCAAAATCAGGAGATATCATATCAAACAAGTGAATGGTGGCATTTGAAGAGAGACTAATCTGAACTCAATGGCTGAAATTAAACTTGTTTTTTCGATGGGACTTTCAGATGGCAAAAAGTGCATGAAAATGCAAAATTCTGTCTAAAATAGTTCAAAATAACAGCTCATAGTAAAGATGAGAATTTTATTTTTATCTTTAAATTGTCTTGTAGACCTATGGGTGGACTATACCATCCCAAAAAATAAGTGACCATATTTTCTAAAAATGAGACCTAAAAGGTGACCATTCTTGGTAAAAATAGATGACTTCAGCAGTTTTGAAACTCATCTATACATCATACATATTTTTTTTGTTTCTTTCAGGGTTTAAGAATGTATTTAATTTAATAGGTAAACAGTAGTAATTAAAGGATGTTTTTTAAAGACTTGAAGTCCAGACGTTCATAGTCACAAAAAAGCTCTCTAACTTTTTACATATTGCTCTGGCAGTAGCTTAGTAAACAAGTGACAGTTAGGTGGTAAAATATTTCTAATTCTACCTAATAAAATAGAAAAGTTATAGCCTTTTTTGAAATAAATATAGATATTGCTATTAAATAGCAACACATATAAAACAAGACATGTTCATAACAATGGATCCAAAATTAGCCCAACATAAAAACAAAATACATCTTTATAGTCTATATGATTTATCATGAATATAAAGGAATAAAAACAGGAGGGTTGATTACAAATTTCCAGTAACATCAGAAAATTCTTTGACCCTCCCTCAAAATAGTTGGAAAAATTTGACACCCCCTCAAAATTGTAGAAAAAAAATTGAACCCCTCTCATGGTCCGTTCCACCCCCTACGTCTGAATTAAAAAAGACCAACCCCTTATAGTATTATACTTCTATGTGGAGATATTTCGAGAAACCCGGGTCCTAGTTTGTCGAATAGTTTAAGCTCAACTTTATGTGCTGGGATATGAATAGTCTAAGCAAGGACAATTTTGCCAGCAGTAAACTTATTGAAGCGCACAATTTTGTTCATAATTATATATCTGTGTGAAACAAGCTTATCTGAAGACCATGCCACAAAAAGTTATCTCTGCTAATCACCCAAACAATACAAACAGGGCAATGTTGGTATTTATTACAAAAGCTCACTCCCAATTGTCTTAAGACAAAATTTGTCTGTTGAGCTTAATTTAAATAACAAAAGAATTTTCTTTGTTGCCCTTTATAAAGTCCTGTATTTAGCCATAGCTCGCCAGAAGTTGATAGCTTCTTGGTCAATTTTGAAGGCCCTACTCGAAGATAAAAGCCGATAAACCTTATGCCTCATACATCAACGGTGATTTCAATGGTCATTCCAGTTCTTGGTGGTCATAAAGTAACACAAAAAGGGCAGCTTTTCAACGCTCTTAATTTAACTCAGTTTTACTTTCTCATTGCCAACCTTCTTGTATCAACCTCATTTTAACTGACCTTCTAAATCTTGCGTTAAATTACGGCGTTCGTCCATCACTCAGATAATACACTGCAATGTCAATATTAGGACTCCTCCTCCTCCTCCTAGTAAACGTAGTGCGTGGAGATATGATATTGCAGATGTCAATGTCATCCAGCGTAGTAGTCGAGAATTTTCATGGGAACACCAACTAAGCAACAGTTAAAACTTTTAACTAAACATAGAACAGTAAAAATAGAATTTAACCTCCAACAAATTAGAACAAATACAAACTATGGATTTTTGATTAGCTCGTGATATCATAGCAAAAAAGTTCCAAAGATGGGATGATGTAGAGAAAAAGTTATATAAAAATTTATGGTGTTATTTTGACGAATAATTTTATGAAATTCTATCGAAGTTCTGCACTTTTATCAAATTATCTCGAGAACAAGTAGTTTCCATGACATGTGGTTTATTGGACAATGTTTACAACAATAAAGAATGCATGGCTAAGTCAATTTTAGAAAGTAAAATTGGCGAATCTTTTCCTAAAATGGCGACAAAGCTTCGAATTTTCGAATTTTGCATTTCTTTGCAGTTTTCCGTCAATATCTCAAGGTTTTCTACACAGTTTTAAGTACAATGTTCACAACATCGAAGGCTACAAATTTTACCAAAAACAAGAAAAAATTATGTTGCAACATCTTTCAAAATGGCGGCAAAAATTTCTGAATTTCAAATTGACAAATTGACAAATTATCTCAAGAACAAGAACTTTCCGCAATATGCGGTTTTTTGGACAATGTTGACAACACTCACGGTTAAGTCAATTAATTGAAATGGCAGAATAGCTTCGATTTTTCGATTTTTTTAAAAGATTTTGCACCTATTTTTGCAGTTTTTCATCAGTATCTAAGAAAAAAAGGTTTCTACATCATACTATGTTTGGAAATTTTTTACAGTGTTTCCAGATATAATGAGGTAATCAGAAATCCATTGTTTGTATCTGTTCTATTTTGTTGGAGGTTAGGCTTCATTTTGAGCTATTTCTACTGCACTAACAGTACTAAATGTCATGTCAAACTTTAAACCGAATGAAATTAAGCAAATAAAGCCGAGATAATCAAAAATTTCAAACATTATGGTTATAAAGAAGAAGATAGAACCAGGTTAGAGACCTTCCGTGAGGAGTGTCATACTTAACTTGAAATGTTGACCCAGTCAAATGAAATTTAAATTCTCTAATAAATTGCCATTTCCCATACAAATTAAAATTCACAATCATCTGCAAATTGAAGTGCAATCTTATTCCATGCCACCGAAAATGTTCACTTTCTTCCGATTTTTCGAGCAATGTCATGGTATCATTTCCTTAGGTAAAATCATTCAGATCAAGAAAATGGAGAGAAAATGGAGAAAGATTTGAAAGTAGACATAAACAAGTCATCAGGATGGAAAGAGTTGTAGAGTTGTAATGTTTAGTAGCATATATTTTTCCAACATTAATTAAAATTGATATGCCCGTTTGTTGTTGTTGACTATACTTAAAGGAAATTACAAAAAGACTCTATTACCCATGTATTACTCCGCATTCACCGGCATGCCGTAATGTACAAAATCGCCTATTTTTACTTACGAAAAAGTGGTGTCGTATATAACGGCATGCCGAACGATATTTGTCGACAACGGCGTACCAAAATATGCGAAACATAGTAAAAAAACAATAGGCTGATGGACAAACTAGCAGATGATGACTACATAAACCTTCACTTTGAGGCGGCCCAAAATCGAAATACTGCTCACAAATAGTTCAGAATGGCTTTAGAATGCGTGTAGACGGTTGCGCCTCGGCATTGAAAATAATGCACTAACGATCGGATATGGTGTTTTTATTCTACAACGGCACGCCGTTATATACGAAAAACACTGATTCTTTGTGATACCTGTTCTTCTAGGAATTTGGACTCGCAATTATGGAATGCCAAACTTTTTCGTTTTCGTATATTACGGCATTGTTTTAACCCTTCGCCAGGCTGGCGTTTATATGTGTGTCTATCGGAAGAGGGGGAGGGTAAACCCCCCTTTAGACATTTTCTTTATTTACTAGCTATCTATTAATTTCTATGCAAAAATATTTGGCATGCATCTTGAGATATCCCTTACAAATTTTACTGTGAAGAGTTTGTTTAAAAATTATTAATTACTTTTGTGATAATTGCCGTTTTGTAACACTTACTCTATTAAAAAAACTTACTCTGAGAAGAAAATCTATATAACAATAGAATGAAAAATGTTTAAAAAGATTTTTCAATAACGTGAGTTTCCAGCTGCGTTTGAAAAATAAAATAAAAAGATTAAGAAGTCACTCACTCAATGGATCTTTTATTTTTTTTGAAATATGTTTCGTTAAGAAATTCATTCATTTCGACTTGAATTTGAGAGAAATATTAGGAAACTTTCTTTTTTTCCAAGAACTACAAAGTATTGCACTTAACAAATTGGCATAAAGGCATAAGATGAAATTATAGTCACATATCTTTTTCACGAGTATTTATCACCAACAGATTTTCATTCAAACGGCAATTAGTACAGGGGGTGGTAGTTCTACCACCCCTTTTACCGATGAAAGGTCAAAATATTGTTGGCAAGAATCATTTCATTGAATATCAAATATGCATCTTTAATTATGGAAATGTTTTTAGTGAAGGTTTACACTATTTAAACCTAGAAGAAGCTGTCATTGTGTTAGGAAAATATGACGATGAAGTGTCTATTTCTGCTACAAAATGACTGTTTGACAGTGCAAATGACGTTTCAATAAGAAACAGAATCAAAAATGGTAGAAATAAATTGTAATAATAGAACTTAAAATAATAGTCGCTTACTAACAAAGATTTCAACATTTACACATATTTTGACTGATCATAAAAGTAAAAGGGGAAAGTATGATTTTTTCAAGAATTTTGGACGCCATAATTTTGAGTATTATAAAAATTTTAGACCTTGCACGAAATGTGCCACACTGGCCGAAAGAATACAAAATTTCAGAAAATTTTTCCTTAGTTACCCAGTTACCGCCAATTCTGTTAAAAAATGCTTGCATTTTAATAACATAAAATTGTCAATAATTCCACCCCACATTACCTCAAGGCTAAACATCCTGTTGTCCTGTTGTCACCTTTTCTATTGACAAAATGATGACAAAGGACAAAAAATAAAGAATAATAAAACTTACTGTTCAAGGTGCAAAGATGTTGAAGATACAAACAGCCCAAAAACATGCCTAAACATTGGACGCTAAATCCCATAACACGGACGCAGCTTGGAAAAGCTAACGCGTTCTGCTCGAGTAATCCATAAAGGATTGAATATAACTCAATATGTATAATTTTACACTCCGAGAAGGCCTTAAATACCAGAAATTCACCTATCAAATCAGTCAGGGCTTAGGACTCGAATATAGAGGACTAACTGGTCAACGGTGAGTAGATGAATTTTTGGGTAAGGAAATCCATCGGTTCTTAATTGTATTGCATATAATTTAGCAAATTAAGGTAATTGTAAAACGTAACATTAAGATAATCATTGCTTCATTAATTAACGGTTCTTCTATTGTATGCCCTCACTGATCGTCTCTCTGATGAGGTCTAACCGGACAGTAAAGGATGCACTTGGACCCAGGATCCATCTAGGACACCAGATACCCAAGGTATATTCATTACATTTGACGCCCGATTCAGCAGTAATCCAGGAAGACCGTTGATGCTATTAATTACAGGTTTCATAACAATACCTTTTCACTATTGTTTGCACATATTCTCCGGCAAGAATATATGCACCAAGCACCGTTAAGACGTATTTATATCTTTTCAATACTGTGTTGTTCACATATCATCTTAGGCAAAATTTCAATAGTGAACTCATATTCAATTTTATTGTGCAATTATTTCCATAATTTTTTTTATTTTTTCTTGTTCATTAATGTGTTCATTTGATCTCTCAATGAGTGTTTTCTGAATATAGAGGACTTGTGACTAGTATTGAAACTAGCTTCATAGATAAATGGTATATGTCATTATCTCGAGTCCAAAATTTAAATGACTTGAGAAACACGCGCAGATATTGTATATGTGATAGAAGAAGCACGCGCTCTTTAGATAAGGCAACTCGTCTTTGTTATTTTTGTGATTGGTGTGGGTACCTATTACCACCGATTGCAGGTCGCGACCCCCCTTTTTCTAGGAGAGACTCATCAGATTTTTCAGACGACACTTTTTATTCGGATCCTGAAACTCAGTCCACACTGGACCCGGACGACTTACTCGAAGTCCCGTGGGATAACCCTGATCAACCCCAACAACCGCATCAACCACCACAACTCCACCATATTTTGAACGAACAGCTCGCACGACGTGATCAACATCCGTAACCCACAATGGATAATTTAGCAACAGCATTCAATTGTCTTGCTGAACAATTAAAAAATAATAAGAAGAATTTAGAACTTGACAATTTTAATGGGAAATCAGGATCTTTTAATATTTTCTTACAAAAACTTATTGCCTATTGTGAGATGACAAATAAAAAATGAGGAAGAAAAACTAAACGACCTTACTTTCTTGTTAAAAGGAAGAGCCTTTGATTTTTTTACAAACCTATCAGAAGAGAAAATTTTAATTTAACAATTGCAGCTCTAAGGGACCACGTCTCACCTTCAGATTGTGAGCTAATAGACAGCGCTAAGTGATTTCCATTAAGGATGAAAGAAGATGAAACAGTGAGCATCTTTTATGAAAAACTATTGAAAAGTGCAAGCAGACTCACACTCACAGAACATAAAAAATGTTGATTTTTATCAACGGGTTAATTGATGAGATAAGGGAGTTTGTTGTCCTCCAACAACAAGAATTGATGGAGGAAGCCTTAATATTGCCGAAAACAAAAGTATCCGTATCACTTCTGGGCTCAACAGGTGATACCCCGAAGAAGATTTTGCATAAAATAGAAAACGTCTCAAATTTAGAACAAAACTACCCAAAAGATGAAATCACATTTATGAAAAAAGAAATAAACCAATCAAAGCGTGCATTAGGTAATTTTCACCTTCGCCATAACCAAAATAATACATCACGCATGAATGACTTTTAACACCAGAAAAATAATTTTAATTCTTCAGCACAAAACAACTTTAACCCAGGGGCCCTGCGATGTTTTAACTGCAATCAATCAGGACATTTAATGCGGGATTGCAGAGTTCGATATGATAAATCCAAACAGCACAGCGAACCACGCAATCGAACCTTTAACAATCATACTCAAAGTAAGAATTTTCAATACCCTCCAGAGCCTTACCCATTCGAAAGTTATCCAACACGAAATAACATTAGGAAATTCAACGAACACGGTAAAATTTTTCGTCGTAACAAAAATAGTAATAGTGCTAGACAGTACCAAGGCAATGCGCAAATATCGCGTACGAATGTGTCTGCAATGCAGTCGACCGTCCCTTCAGAATCACTTACAACAGCGGCAACAAGAAGTTGTTGTACAACAGAAGCTATGGCTCCTAAACCAATGACAATAACAGGATACATAGGTAACAGACAACTATCAATACCTTTGCACACTGGTAGTAGTTGCAATTGCTTCCATATTGATACATTCAATCAACTTCAGAGTAAACCAAAGTTAAAGAATTCACCCTACAACTCAATTTCTACCGTAGACGGATCTATAACAAACCTTTTCGGATCGATCTCCACAAACATTACCTTGGATAAGACAGATCTGACTGCCTCATTCCAAGTCATAAAGTGTGGTGATTACGACGCGATCTTGGGTCGATCGTTCTTAAAACAAAATAGCAATATCATTGATTCTAATGACCAATCCGTGTCACTAAAAATAGATCGGAAAATAATTCAGCTCACATTCGGGAACGTAGAAGAAGAAAAACACAATTCAAATTCAACAAACATATCGTATTGTGAAATAAAGAATTGTGAAGAAATACCTTTACAGCCGAGATCAGAACACATATTACAGGTCTTTCCGACTAAAAATATCTTATCAACGACTGTCCTCATAGAAAAGACGCCCACCGTTACAAATAACCTAAACGTAATAGTAGCTTCTTCCATTTGCAGTGGGATCACACCAACATTTCCGTGCCGGCTTCTAAACCACACAAATAGGGAAATCCGTATTAAAAAGGAGCAGATATTAGATTCAGTATCAGTCCTATCACCCGAGGCAGAGGTAAACACAACAAGAACACAACACAAACAGAAACAAGCGAACATTTTAAATTTAACGTTGATAGAGAAAATTTCTCAGATTCAGAATATGAACAATTTATAAATTTTTTGCAAGAAAACATATATGTTTTCGCGTTTGATAAGTCACAACTTGGTTCAACAGATATAGTAGAACATACTATCGAACTTGAACACCCAAAACCAATCCGCTGCGCACCTACAGGACGTCCTCTGAGACGAAGCAAGAGATTGAGAAGCAATGGCCATGGTAGTAGCATTAAGAGATGTCAATTGGAAATTAGCCATGGCATATGTGGATGACGTCATTACACACAGTCCTTCTTAGAACACATGCGGCGTCTAGGTATAGTCTTTCAAAAATTCCGAAAAACAAATCTCAAACTAAACCCGGCAAAATGATTTTTCCTTCAGAAAAGATTAAACTTCCTTAGTCACACAGTAAGTGTAGAAGGCATATCACCGAACGAAGACAAAATCAAAATTCTCGAAGATTTCGTAGCCCCGAAAAATCCCAAAGGTATTAAACAATTATGCGGATATTACCGGAAATTTGTGCCAAGTTTCGCAAAAACTGCGATCCCATTGACAAAACTATTGAGAAAAACCAAAAAATTGTGTGGTCGCAGGAATGCAACGAAGCATTTGAAAGACTAAAACAAGCTTTTATCTCACTCCAAGCATTTCGTGATTTCAACCAACCTTTTATTTTATATACAGATGCTAGTACGGATGCCGTAAGATATTTATTAGGACAAATTCGGGATGGCAAGGAAATGAACATTTCATATAACGGCAGGACACTGAATAAAGCAGAAAGAAATTACGGCATCACGGACCTCGAGACTCATGTCATTGAAGGAGTCAAGACATTTCGCCCTTGTCTCCACGGTCGAAAGTTTACCATATATACGGACCACGCAACATTACAATGAAAGTTTAAAACATCAGAACTGAAAGGACGTAATGCATAATGGCTCCTGATGGTTCAAGAATATGATTACAGCATTACGTATAAGCCTGATAAATCACACACCAACGCAGATTTCTTCAGCAGGTTACAATCTGACACAGTTCATGCGACCACAAGTGATCCAAATATTGCCTTACGCCAACGACGAGACTGCGAGCTACTACAACTGATATCATTCGTTGATAACGGACAGGAGTACTCCTCAAAAGTCGATCCATCCATCGATAAAAATAAAGCAACGGAGTTCCTTTTGGAAGACGACATCCTGTACAAAAAGGTCACACCGTCAAAGCCATATGATACAACAAAGCTCCTTGTTATACCGAATAACATGAGGAGTGACATTTTGACACAATGTCATGCCCACCCATTAGAAGCCCATTTTGGATTTCAAAAAACCTACGAAAAAATCCGGATTACATTTTTCTGGCCAAAAATGTACTCCCAGATACAAGACTGGCGTCAGACTTGCGACAGTTGTCTTAAACGCAATAAACCTGTAGGACAAAAAAAAACTCCGCTTATTCCCACTTAGGTCGGAATGCCTTTCCAAACTATATGCGTAGACATTTTAGGCCCGAAGTTTATTTTAATTTTTCTGGACCAATTTACAAGATGGCCCGAGGCAATATATCTACCTAGTATAGAATCATCTAATAATCACCTAGGGCAATACTTAGTGATCGAGGCAGTAACTTCATGGCAGCTCTGATGACAGAAGGATACCATATTATAAATGTCAAAAAAATAAATACCTTAGGTTACCAACCATCAACCAATGGACAAGTGGAAAGGTTCAACTCGACGTTCGTACAGGCATTGACAATGTTTGTGTCTTTGTCACAACGAAATTGGGACAGAATTTGTCCCCTCAATTCTCTTTGCGTATCGAACGTCAAT
>JAUKPT010003561.1:0-11926 GCA_032273505.1 Nanomia bijuga | reverse complement strand
ATTATGAATGTTCCTTGAACTTTGGCACGTACTCTACCGCCCCTGCTGACAAGAGCTGGCTGTGTTTTGATGAGGCGGTTAAATCATAACTTTTACGTTAGACTTTATCGAACCGTTACGTTAATTTAAAAGAGAATCAATGACAATTCTGGTAATTTGTCAGGCTGGGGAGAGGTCGTCCAATTTCGGATAATTTTGGATAATTTACAATCTATCTAGTCTTCAAAAGGGCATCGTTGGCAATACACTGAGTATGAGGAAATTTCGAATAGCACAGATTGGAACAATTCTCATGAAATTTTCTTTAAATGACCTGTGAAATTTGAATATGGATGAAACTTATATTACAAACGCAAAATATTATCTTGATCTTCCTTTACCGCGTGATCAAATGAATCACCATACACTCGAAACGCCGAGGTCATCAAATAAAGAAAAAGAAAATTTATACTCAAATGAATATGAAAAGTTTAAGGATAAAGTTTATATTTTGGTTTTCAGAATCTCTGACCATATTTTAGTGCCATTTCTTGAGGCCAATATAGTATGGTATGGACCTCATAGCGGAAATTTGAAATTCTCATCTATTACATCATAGTGACTCCAACAGTGATTCAAACATTGCAAAAGTACTGATATATAATGTATATGTAAAAAAAGACCTAAAGGAGGTTCTTATGTCCCTCCGTAGAAAAATACCTTCCCTATAAAATATTGCATGAAATCTATTCTTCTATCATGAATTTTTTTTGTCGATGACTAAATTATTTCTCGGGTCACATCGTTGTAAAATCAAGATCACACTAAAGGCATATCACTTGTCTTCTCCAGAATTACCCACGTAATACATAACCTGATCACAAAGGTCTGCAACAGATAACCTCAAGGCAAACTCATTAATTACATTAGAATATGACATTTCTTGTCATTATGATTTTCTCAAGACAAAAAAAAGATTATTGCAAATTTTACTTTGATTTAAAGTAAAGCAATAATTGTTTTTTCTTCATTTGATTCATTTCTTATTGCAAATCAGGGGTTCATATTTATCCCGGTGAACGGTGAATTTCGCCGGTTCAACAAGTAGAATTTTCAGTTATTCGCCGGCCCACAAACTTTCTTCGCTTTATTCTACTATTTTTGTCGGAGGATCACTTAAAAGAAAGATGCTATCATTTGCCAATTGAAATAAGACTTTCGCCGGCCAAACAAAAATAGTTCACCAGCTTTGTTTGTTGTTTTTATGCATCATACGTTGATACTAAGAACAGACAGATACTTGGACGTGTCAAGAGGTCAAAGGCTCATCCATTCACTCGAACTGCTTCATGGTCGAGACACTGTTTTGTACGTACCTTTCATATGAGACACTGTTTTGCACTTAGCTTTCATATGTTATCCCGTGAACCTGGACGTGCAAAAATGAAGGAGAAACTCATCTCTCGACAAGGTTTTAACAATGAACATAAAACATCTTGATGTGCTGCTGATTCAGCAGGATCAAAACGTGTTAAAAGTTGAATTCATTTATTCCTTTTTATATGTTAATGTTTTGTCTAGAAAGTTGAGTGGATGATCGCAGCTTTTAACACGTTTTGAGTGTGTGCCTCTGCTGACTTTCAGGGGGCATTTTGCTGTGAAATATTTGAGTGGCTATGTTTAGAGGCTCCATTTAAAAGATTTAGGAATACCAATCTTAACATGTACTTAAAAAGTGGAATAAATCACAACTATCATCAAAAAACGATATATTTTATTTTTTAGATATTGACATCTCAAATCTTGCATTTTCGTCAAAACTCTCTAAAATTTAACCATTTCTTTTCCAACAAGTTCGTTTTTGTTTGTTTGTGTAGTTTCTTTGTTTGATTAATGCATAATAAAGGCATTTTGTAAAAAAAAACTAAAAATCGAATAAAATTCAAAAATATAAGGCATAATTTTTATTTCCTTCCTCCTCTATGATGTGTTCCTAAGAATATGTTTGGCCAAAAGGTTAAGAATATTCTTTTTAAAAAAAAAGAAAAAAAAAAGCGTGTACACCAGGTCAACAAGACAAAAACAACAATAGTACCGTCAGGCCAAGAGTTGAAGACGGAGCCGCTCCCTAAAACAATTCAGTCGTCCTTAAGCCCTCACTACTCAAAAATGATATAATAGAGGGAGATTAATAATCTTTACTTGATGAGTAAAATATAATGTTTCCCCCTTCCCTCCCTTCATGCAGAAAAATCAGAATTACGAAATTCTACTTTTATTCCTGATATACTCGTCATAAATTTCTGACTTTTACTATTATTGTCATTATTTTTTAATAATTTTACGTACTATTATGTGTTTTTTTCTTTTACTATTATTAACTTATTAGGAAATATATTTAATTTGATTTGATTTGATTTGAATCATTTTCTTGCATAAGTTATTCACACCATCGCTTCATAAAACTGACAACCCATTGAACACAGTGCACAGCTCAGCCACTGACTTACACACGTTGTAAAGTCAAAAGCTCAAATCATTTATTCGGTCACTCATCTTAAAGCAATATTGAACTGCAAAAGGTCAACATCAGCACAATAACATGCTGCTAAAGGTCACAATTCTAAAATAACATTTCAAGCAACTGTTTTGCATCGAACTCTTTGTGTAAGTCACCTTGCAAAATGAAATTCTTGTACAACATATGAGTTGATCATTCCGTAGTGATGCACAGTCTGTAAACATCCGGTCTTATTCGAACGCAGAGGTGCAACATGCTGCTGTGCACATTGCACATTCAAGACACATTCATACACTTCTCGGTGTTTTTTTTCATAGAATGTTTATACTAAAATCTGTTTCAAAAGAAGTCTGTTTGCATATTTCAAATTTGATGCTCGATAGGAGAACCCCGCATAAATTTACTAGAAAATCTCGAACAAAAATTGTTTATGAATTCATCAGTTTCTATTTAACTTATATGTCAGTAGCTCTAAAAATAACTTGCGACTCTTAAGCTGGTCTTTTAACAGGGCAGTAAGTTTAGAGCTGATGAACCACATTTGGCTTTAGGAGCTTCACGAAAAAAATGAAAGTATAGGTATCGCAAAATGTAAGTTTCACAGACCTAGAATAAATTTATGAGAAATTAGTTGTGTCTTTTTTGGACTTTGTAAATAAAAATAAACGCAAAAAATCTCTTACTTGTAAAATTTTGTGATACAAAATTATCAAACTAGCTATAAAACTGGCTATTGGTGTATATATTTTATTTTGTTGTTCATGATATCAATTGCGTGACTATTTATTGGACTTTTGTTGTAAGGAAAAAAATTTTATCAGATAGATCCAGCATGGACCATGACAAATTAAACAATCTCAAAATAGTGGCGTTTTTTGTGGCCAGTGTTAAAGGGACCGGTGTAAATTTGAGAACGATTCAATAATAGTCCCTTAAAGTACATCTAAGTTTTTTGGTCCTATAAATCCTGTAATATGTGTAACATGTGTTCCATTCTACCATTAGACATCTTAAATAGTCAATGCATTCAACATAACACACAGATGCCGTCTTAGCGTCTGCAAGTTTGTCGTACTCTATATTTATCTTAATGTAGATAAGATAAATATGACGTGATACTTCGGCATATGTTTTTGTTATTCGAGTACAATAGTCCACTTTGCACACTTTGATGTGGCTTAGCGGTATATGACAAATAGAGGTCTGGGAATCTAATTACTCGTTTCCCAATTGGAACAGTGATGGAGTAGAATAACAAAAAGTGTTCGAAACTTCTTTTGATGTTTCTTATGCGATTAATTTGTGCATTTCGCGGTATGTAATATCTTAATTTGTTATGCAACTGCTACGTATTAACGCGCAGTTTGTTGCGTTTTAAAGTCACCGCACAATCTGATGGAACAGTCTCGCCGAGCTACGATCTTGCAAATCATGCAAAAAATCCTCTCTCACCTTTCTCTCAGTCTTTCTCTTTCTCCCTCGACTAGCGCACATGTATTTGCCGCCCTCGCTTCTAATAACAAGGTATTTTGCAATTTGAGTCTAAAAGCCCATAATCCAGTAGAATTTATGGTCGACCTAGAAAAAATTTGGATAAAGACAAATTATACATCACTGTAAACAAATTGTATAATTCGTCTTTATCAAAATTTTTTCTAGGTTCTGCCATTTTATTTATTTGTTCAATTAATATATCATATGAAGAAAATTATAACTTGGTACCTTACGATTTTTGTTAATGTGGTCAAGTTTTAAAGATATGTTATACATGTTCAACATGAATTTGTTCCAAAAATTTGATGCATTGTTTTGGTCAAAACCCTTTATCCATCCTCCTAGTACATCCATGTTGTTGCATAACACTGGCGTATCAAGCATTAATCTTGGCCTAGCCCTAGGCCATGAAGAAATGCGCGTCTTAATTTTTTGCGTCTAGACAAGACAGTAGTATATTCTTTGATGAAGCAAAGGACTTCTAAATTCTTGCCAAAGACGCGAGGCCTAGACGATGGCCACTGCATGCTAATTCATTTCATTTCATTTATTCTCCTCAAAATAAAACAATAAAAATAATAATACAATAAATATCAAAACAATTAAAACAATAATACAATAAATATCAAAACAATAAAAACAATAATACAATAAATATCAAAACAATAAAAAAAATGATGAATTATCAAATCAAAAGGAATAGAATATTGAGAAAAATATCAAAAAATTTTGATAACAAAAATAATGATAATGAGATAATAAAAAGATAAAATCATTAATATTAGATTGAGAAAAGGCCTCCCAAAAGTTATTTTTCAAACTTGCCCAATAGGGAGACCATGCTAAACGTGCTAATCCTTACCAAATTCTCTCATGGGCAGTCTTGACATCAATATTAGCGGGTAATATCACCTGCTATAATGAATGCCAAGTATTACATCACTCATTGCGGGAATCAAGTAAACACATTGATAGATAAAGTTGGCGGTAGGCATGGTCGGTATTACTTACAGAAGGTAATCGCACAATTATTTACTTACTGCTACATACAGACAAATTAAAACAGTAAACAAATCCTTAGATAAATAATATCGTTGATTGATGTTGTAACGAACATCTACAAGCATTTCAAACAAACACGCATTTAGCATGTATCTAATGCTTTTACAAACACAATTTGACAATTTAGAGATTTAATCAGCAACCTCTTTATGGCCTGTGTGAGTTTATCCTGGCCGAAGTCGAGTTGGTTTTTTTAGAATTTAGATTCTTGGGAATCTTGCACCCAAGGAAGCATTGGGTTATAATAGACCTTTCCGTAAACTACGTCATGCTTGCATGGAAACGAGACGAAAGCTGCTTAACAATAGAAAGAATGTTAACGATTAACATTCTTTCTGTTGTTCAGCAGCTCTCGCCTCGCTTCCATGCAAGCATGAGGTAGTTTACGGAAAGGTCTATCTTTGCTCCCAAATCTAGCACCCTAAAACAGGCAAGAAATTGGAAAATGGTATAGGGAAAAATTCGGAGTTTTGGCCAAAATATTTACCCTTGCAATCTAGTCTCCTAAGAGCAAAAAATGAGTAAGGAAAATGCAAATTTCTTGCTTCAAAAACGCTTAAAGCTTCTGCTCCCCAAGCTGACAAGAGATGGCAGCGTGCTTGTCTAAAGAGCTCGTTTAATGCGTGTTTTATCTACAGATGATGAAAGGCTTGCAAAAGTTATTCTTTTAACATCCCTGGCCACTATTTAAAAGGTTATGATCGCCTCATAGTAACCTAAGCTCTTATTAGGTATGAGATTTAAAGTTTTGAATGTTTTGTAGAATTTCTGCTGTTCAACAAAGTCTTTATGTGGAGTCAGTAAAGTATCTATTTAAAGACATATTTTGTCTTATAAGCAACTTGATTTTGTGTCCAGTATCAGAGCTGCATTGGAATTTTAAGCTCAGATATGCCACGGGGTACTGAAATTCAGTAGTCCGTGAATATGCTTATAAGTTGCTTGGTTTTGTCTAGACGTTTTATATTTCAAGTCCAGTTGTTTAATATTTTCGAGATTCTCACAATCCGATGTTAACCTTTGTTGGCCCAATTTCATTTTCAGAGCTGAAAAACTTATAGAAATACCTCTAACAAAAAAGTGGATTGATACTCAATCTAATTTTATTGCTATGGGCAGCAGGAGAGCGAGGTAGGTGTCAACATAAGTGAAAATGAGAGGTCGGATAACATTTATGGTCAATATGATGATGGTCAATGTGCTGATTAAATATCTGGCCGAGAACATTGTCGACCAGGGTTGCTGAAAAAACTGCAAAAATGCTCAAATTTGTTGTCTAATAGAATGTTAGTTTATAGATATTTTGTCATACATAGAGGTCAAATGATTTACGCATACTTATTTGATTCATGATTCACATATACGTTTCATTCTAGATTAGAAAATTGGCCTTTTTTGCAAAAAGAAATGCATTTTGATCTTAAATTATGTATATTCCGATTTAATTTGTGAATTCAATTTCCTCCTAAACGTGCATTTTTCTTTTACATAATACTGCACTTTCGGAAACACCTAACTACGCCTCTGTAGGTGTTCTTCAAATCACTCATTCAATCTAATTACAGTTTCCTTCCACGGGTAAAAATTAATTTCTAAATTTTGGAGGAGCTTTTCCTCCTTTTCGCCACACCTACCATTTTGTATTCCATTCTTCTTCCTTTGAAAAATATTTTGTTAAATCTGGCCTGCTAAGGGATTTTATTTTATTTCCTTCCCGAAGGAAGAGTTTGTTATAAGGTAAGCCTCGTGAGTAGTGTTTCTTTCTCAAATTTACTATAAAAGTGTAAATTCAGATATCAAGCTATCAGAGGTTTCCAAGAAAATCGTTTTTTTTTGTTATCTCATGGTGAATAGAAAGAGAAAACACGTAGGCGGAAGAAACTAAAAATGGAAAATGAATTTTTGTTTCAAGACGAAATCTAGAAATGAGATGATCTCCAAAATGCTGTGTGACCTTTTATTAAAAATGAAGAGCAAATAAGAAAAAAAATGATTTCCAAATGAATCTGTGGGCAATTTCTAAAAAAACAACGGTTTGTTCCAAATCTAGAGTATATATTCTAGAGTATATTTTCTTTTTTCTAATGTGACAAAATTATATTTGAAATCATTTAGCTTCGTGTAACCATAGTCTCAGAAATGTAATTTTCACTTTGATTCATAACGCGTAGTGGTATGTCATCTTTCTTCACACTTCCATTCATGCAAGTTAAGCATCGTCGTCATGAGATACTTACTGGATGGGGGACGCGGATGGTAGAGGCGAGTGTCATAAAAATTATACAATAAAAATGCACTCAACTCGGGCACATTATCGTTAGGCAATGCCGACGGGTCGACCCATACCATGTGAGGGAAACTGGATAGTCAATTGGTAGTTGACGAAACACTAGGTGCCATTGCCTCGATAAGTACGTAAAGAACTTGTGCATGGCTGTTCCATCATAAGTGCAAACCATTACCAATTAACCATGAAATCCATTCGAAAATCTTCAAGGATGCACATACCATCGATATACAGTGTGTCCACGAATGTCAGCTAAAGTATTCTGTGTTTTATGGTTTTTAAAAAGCGTGCAATTTTAGGCGTGCAATTCATCATTCTTTTATAACGATGACAGGCTAAGCTGCGACACTACTGACTTATCACGATAACGCATCACTGCACGCTTATGAAAAACCTCTGAATAAAGAATTAACGTATTAACGTATAAATATAAAATCATGAGATTTCTAACAAATACACTTTTTTGTGGGACACAAGTCAACTTATGATAAGTCACGAGAAAGGTATCTATGAAAATCCATCGCATATCTTATCCTTGCTCGTGCAATTAGTAATAGTTTCAAAAGGTTTCTTTACATAAACTATTCATATATACAATCAGATTTGGTATCTTTGTATGAAACTGTATTTATTGCATAAATTAAAACTTCGAAGGGGTACATTTTTCGTGGACACACTGTAGTTGAATCAAAAGTAGAGAATTCTAGCAAAAATACTACTTTTAGGACAGTTTTACGCCCAAAATGGACGTCCAGGGGTCCGGTAAACATACTAAATGAATTGAAATCCATTCGAAAGTCTTCAGAGATGGACATGTCATCAATATAATTGAATCAAAACCATTTCAAATCCAAATTATTGACCTTAAGTAGTGATTTCTTGCAAAAATGCTAATTTTCTGACAGTTTTGAGCCCAAAATGGACGTCCGGAGGAACAAGGAACGTCTTAAACCTAACATAATCAAAAGTAAGCCTCTTACAAAATTGATCATAATCATTTTAAAGCTTTTAAAAGTGAGTATTATCTGTGATCTTTGACTTTTTGTATTATTGATTGGTATTGCAGGGCCTAACGGCCCCTTTATAGCCCTTTCTTTACACTAACCAGCCCAAATAAGTAGACTTTGAGTTGGAAATGGCTAATATCATTATTTATTATAATCAATCAATTAACTTTGCAAATGACAGCTAAAACCTTGTTTTTTACTATATGCCCTGATATGGTAAAATATGGCCGTATCACGCTGAATCCCCTTCAAATTTACTTGGCCTAAAATTCCAAACAAGCTTCATTTCTTTCTTTGATGAATTATATCGTACTAGCAGTTGATGCTAATGTGCGTCTATTTCAACACAGTAGATCTCTCTAAGATATTTTTTTTATCTTTTCATAGAATACTTAGAAATTCAGTCTCTTGAATAACTAGAAAAATAAGTTAAATCCCTATTAGTACTCCGATATTGAAACTTACATTACATATCACATTCTCTAAGATGGAAACCATAATAGAAGAATTCTTTTTTACCTTAATGTGGCAAAAAGTATTGATTTTTTTCTTTAAAATGTAGTTAGTTTTTACTTTATTGTATTCATGTGGGCGTACAACGTTATCGGTGACAAATAGCAGACTGTTTCATAGCTTATAAACGTGACAATTAGTCAATGATCTAATAAGCTGAAGTCGGCAATGACCCCCTAGGCCTAAAAGAAGTGCCATTGGTACTGAGGTGTTTCTTGTAGTTTATTGAATACCTAATGCCACTGGCTAACTTTACGGGGCCCATGGTCAACTGAAGATATGTTAGTGGCAAGATTTTTGTAACTTCTGTTTTACTTATACGAACAATTCCAGACTTTTATTAAAAAATTAAGATCAACTGATTTATAATTTGAATATTTTTGGTGGAAATAATAAGATTATTTTGATAGTCAATTTTAATTGTTTAAAGCTCCACTTTTAATATTATCTCGGTTATTTGAAGACAATCAACACAAGCATTGTAAAAGTGGCGAAGAGATCCACTACACTAAGCTGGAGTGTAACCAATCTATTCAACCAAATCTTAAAATTAATACTAATACTTGATAGAGCGCAAGAAAATTATCATTTTTCATATATAATTTTGGTCTGGAAACCAATATTTATCCATCAAGGTAGATTCAAAGTTTTGAATGTCAAAATGTATTACTTTTTGTTGTGAATTGCTGGGAAATCTACAGAAATCTACAGAAATATGTAGGTATTTTCTACATTTTGTATGTAGTAACTACCTAAGTATTTACTGAACTACACAGAACCCTTTTTCTACGTTGGAATAGGCCTATCTGTATATTTTTAGATTTTTCCTTCTCTTTCTAAATCTCTTTCTTCAACTTGGTATACACTCAAAAATACCTGATTGAGCAGATGGCGTCAACAATCATATTTGATTTTTGGAGCATCAAAAATAAATGACTTTTTTTGTATGTTCGTATAACACCACAACGGAGGGATTTCGAACTAGCAAAAAAGAAAAATAGGGGGAGTCTCAGCTTGAGAGTGCCCCTTTACCCTTTAAAAATAAAAAAATACCAATCATCTATTATTCTCCTCGAAAATCATCTAATGGAAATCCAATGAAAGCTAAATAAAAAATAACAGCTTTTACCTGTATATCTCATACCTTATGTGTTTGTTTACCTTTGACATATGACTGTTATTTCTAAATATCTGATTTTAATTAGAACGACAAACCATTGTTCCGCTTTATTCACATACACATACATATTTTATTGACGTTAACCTGATCGTTAACCTTAAATACCAAAATTGATAATAAAATAAAATTCCTTAATATTTTTGACTTTATCTAAATCGAAAATTGATTCAACTTAGTCGTAAAATAGATTTATGAGCCATCCCTAAGTTATTCGTCACGAGGAAACTATTTGCGTTTACAAGGTTTTGAAAACGTACTGCTAGTACGGCAGCTAGATTGGCATATTTTAAAAATAAATCATGAATTGTATGCTTTATGAAAACCCTGACACAGTATACTTTACTAAAGAATAAAACTCAAAAACAGTTTATTTGAATGCAAGAAAAAACAAACAAAATTGGTAAAAACGTCCAATAACCATTTCTAAACATAAGAAATATCTCTGAGAAAACGTTTAATCGGAATTGATATTGATATTGACTTTCTTTACCCATAAGTCCCTACTGATACCCTTGAATGTTATAAAGTATTTCACATCTTTGTTTTTTAAATGAATGATGCTAAAATGGTTCTTCTTCAAGCAAAATATTTTCATCTCATATAAAGATTTACAGAGTGAAAAGATCTCTAATACAATAGACATTTGTTTAAGATAAGTATCCAAATGCAAAACATCAATGAAATAAGACCAAAATTGATAGAAATTTGAAATAATTTCTTAAAGTCTCTATTGACTTTTCTTTATACCATAATCATACCTGAACTGTTTACCTACGACACTCGAATGCTATAAAATATTTCTCATTTCAATTTTATAAACATCCCTCTACTAAAATATAATAATAACAAACCAACGACATCTACATTATATAATAACGTGTTTTTGCTTTATTTCTCTTTGCTAAGTGCTCTCGTGGGGAAAGTTTTCATTATCAAGAACTTTATTTCCTCATCGCATGCTTTGACGAAGATTGTTCTAAAATCATGACTATTTCTGTATCTTGATCGGTAGAAAATTATATCACCAAAAATCTCATTGGTTTTCTTTCATTTTGAGATATTTCATGTCCCTTGATATTTGTTTTTTACAAATATGGATTAAAAAATGAACTCAATAATCGCTTATTCCAAACGTTTGATTACAACATAGAAATAGAATGGACGGAAAAAATCGTGAGCATTTTGTCAATTTTCGTAATGATTTTTATTGAAAATGATTTCCACAGCTGAAATAAAAGAACAGCTAAAATATGAAGTTTTTATTGTAAAGCATGTCTATTCACATGAGATATTGGTTTTATGTAGATCCACGTGATGAGACCCTTAAAATCTCTATTGTGAACACGATTATAAAGTACTGGATATCACAGAAAAAGTTGGTACGAATTTTCTTAATTTCACTCATGTGATCCAAAATCAAAATGTTTTGATGCTAACACTGAAAAAAATCCTAAGTAGAACTGAAAACCTAGCAGCTCATGACTGTACGCAACTCAGTAATGTAATCGACTGGCTTCCTTCTACATTCACGTATTGTATTTATGCATGAGTTCTCAGAGAACAGGTTTTTAGACTATTCATTCTTGATGAAGTACACAGATCTGCGAGTTTAAGACGGCGTATTTTAGCTGTTGCTCTAGAAATTTTACCGTATAATTCATTGTTTGTCATATACTGTTTCCATGATACATTTTGGGCCATCCTCAATATTGTGGTGTAAACACCGTCTAGATTGGTTAAAGGTTGTCACAGGCTTGTCACTTCCACTGTTTTTAATCCATCATCTTAGTAGTGTGGAAACAAGGCATCTGCCTCACTTTTTTGAGGATCCAAACTCGCCAACCTTACCGAGGTCATATGAAAGCCGAAAATCTTCGCGAGAA
>JAUKPT010003560.1:0-11927 GCA_032273505.1 Nanomia bijuga | reverse complement strand
GTGTCATCTGTACTCATTTTTAACCTGGAATCGTATTAAAACAACAACAAAACTGTCAGGGAAAGTATTTGCACGAGTGGGTGAGTCTTGATGTCAAATTTTGATAAAATAGGATGGGGGTCATTATAAAGGACTATTGGAGTGGAAATATTCTTTGTTTTTTTATTCTAGAGCGTTTTCAGTAATAATGGTCTGTTTTCGTCCATTTCTTGTAAGACAAGAAAAAAAGGTAAAACCGATCAATCTAAAACATTGGAGATAAAAGATTGATACCACATCATTGCAGAAAAATAACACCTAAAACAATATAATAAAAAGATATTCTATTCTTTTATATTATATTATACCATCAACAGGGTTGAGGTGAAACAGCAGGGTGAGTTGAAATGTTTTTGACTACTTGTTACATATCATGGAATTTAGATTTCAGTTTATTTAAAGAAACCGTTAAACTACAAAAACATATACATATCCTTGAAAATCTAACCCGAAATGAACACAAAAATTTGAGAGTTGCTTCAGAGATCTTTGAACATCCCAAGAACTTCACTTTAATTACACCAGAATATGAAATTTTGGCTTTTTTATGTCAATATTCAATAAATTACCATAAATGTACCTCAAGTTGAATAGACTCCTATAGTTGAACACAAACAAACATCAGACTATAAAATAAAAATATATGTATTTTCCAAGCTAATCATTGTACTAAACTATAACATATATCAAGAAGGCCCTGTATATGTATATGGTTAATGGTTAATGGCTCGCACTTATGATGGAACAGCCATGCACAAGCTCTTTACGTGCTTATCAATGGCTTAAGTCGAACCTCGTGTTTAATCAGTTACCAACTGACTATCCAATTTCCCTCACATGGCAAGGGTCGACCTGTTGGCATTGCCTAACAATAGTTAATATGCCCTCACTAAGAGCCCGAGTCAAGTGCATTTTATTGAATCATTTGTTATGACCCTACCACCCGCCTCCCCCATCTAGCAAGTATCTCACAATACGATGCTTAACTTACATGAATGGAAGTGTGCTGAAAGATGACATACCACTACACATATATGTAGCCCATCTTTCCTTTTTTCGAAAGCATAAAATGCACCTACCCTTCCACTCATAGCTCCCTTCACACTTAACACAGACACATAATTGGTATTGATATTGGTATAAAACATTTTAATTGTATTTTTTAGACAAGAACACTGAAGATAGTAAAGAAAAGATTTTGTTCATCAAATTGACAGACTTATCTATTCTGGTTTAGGATTATTAATAATATTATAATTATGCGGTAGTCCAATAAAAATACTGTTTTCAATGCTATTGAGTTATAAAATAGTTGATAATCATAGAATTGTGATTTAACCATAAGTCATAAGTATGTGTATGATTAGGATTTTCTAAACATTTTGTAAACATTTTATCAAATTTGGTTATTGTGATATATCAATTACTAATACAAAAGTACTTTGTACATTAGCAATATAACAGTAAATTTGTGTATGAATCTACAAATGAATCAAAGTAATACAGATTTTTTTGTAGTCCAATGCAAGTTTTGTTTTAAACGAATCAAATAATTGTTCCTGTTATTTACTTTTGGTTAATATTCATAAGAAAAGTATGCCCCATCTTAGCAAAGTTGCTGTGACAAACAATTGTTGTGACTAACAATGGAAATGATAACAATTCACATTTCTGGATTATTGCTTTAACAAGCATTGATGATGTATAATATATTTTTATTGCAGGAAAACACCATTGCCTAAGTATTTTTAATTTTTTCATAAACGAATAAAAACAAATTCATGTGACTATGTGTATTATCAAGTACTCTTGTAACACATACGTTTTTGTTTAGTAGAGTCTAACAACTAGGATGGAATATGTGTTTGTTTTGTATTTATTTGATTAAGGAGTCATTTTTTGTTTACACTCAAGTTTAAGAATGCAGTCAACTCTAGGTACATCCACAGTAATTCATAACTCTTAAATGGCTCGTCAAAAGGAATCCTTCTTAATTGTAACGACTCAGTTGCTAGCCATCGGACAACTTGCCTAATTTGGCCAGAAATCGTTCAATCTCACCCCGTTTATATTTAATTTATATATAATATGAGCAGCCAGAACGTACCGAATTATATTTTCAAACATCATTTTAAAACTAATTGTTACAAAGAAAAATCATCACAGGCTGAAAAAACGGCGATGAAAGAAAAGAAGGAAAAATTTAAATGAATAAACTTCAAAGTTAAAAAATACAAGCTATCATTTCGGATCCATACTTAGTTCATTCCTTACTTCTCTGCCATTATGATATTTAAATAAAAACAAAAAAACGCATGCGAGTAGAATGTTCCAATTGGATTTTACCGATTAAAACTGGTTGGATAAAACAATCATGATTTTTGAATTTGCGCGCCAAATATAATGTGGGAAGGAGGACCCAGGAGGACCCCTCCGCTTATTCTACGTTAATAATTCTGTTTCAACTGCTCCGGTAAAAGTGGTATCCACGAATTGCAGCAGGAAATCTGATAGATTCCTCGTTCTCCATTTCTAAAGCAATTACCAACACATATGTAAACAAATATTTTCAGTACGTTCGTTCTCCACGTGTGTTGTGACTGTGTCACATTTAAGGCGTTCGAAGAAATCTTACATCAACAAATTAAAGTAATAGAAAAAACGAGACAACTTGTTTGTTTTGTGATTTATCTGCTTTAAGATATTTCCATGCACATTATGTCGTTTTTAAGAGCACAAATGAAAAAAGAAGCACAGGCTGAAGCTATTGGAGAACACAATCTTGATCTGAGAAATACGAAAACTCACTTGCACACTACAGACAATTTTGTACATTTTGATATTGATACCAACATAGTAGCAAGCGATTTAGGAACGCTGGATCAGTGAAATTAAAAAATCCACTGCGAAGAAAAAGCGAAATGTTTATTTTAAATGGAGTGACAGAAATCGGTATTGGGAAATTTGCGTCACAATTTGGAAATAATAAAGTACAACATACCGCATTCCTTGATAATAAATTTAGATCAAACACCCTCGAAGTACGTTCCTGTTGGAAGTATGACTATGGCAAAAAAAAGGAACTGCCGATGTAATGTAACGATTACTGGAAGCTCTGATAAGCGGACTATTACGTTTGCGATCTCAATGAGAGGAGATTTTCTACCTGTGCAACTTATTTACGGAGGTAAAACGAGGCAGAGTTTACCAAGATTCAAGTTCCCACCAGATTTTTCGACTAGTGTTAACCCAAAACATTATTCAAACACAAACGAGTCCTTGAAATATTTTGATGAAGTCATACTACCATATGTACAAAAGGTGCGGAGAGAAGAAGGTTTGTCAGATGACCAAGAGGCTTTAGTCGTGATGGATGTTTTCACAGGGCAGAAAACACAAGCAGTCTTAGACCGATATGCGGAAAACAATGTTTTTATTGTAAATGGGCCCCCAAACATGACCAAGTACTACCAACCATTAGATCTTACCGTTAATGGCTACGTGAAGAAATGCACGAAGAAAAAATTTAATGACTGGTATTCTGATCAAGTTACAAAACAGCTTGCCAATAAAATTGAGCTAGAAAATGTTGATGTTAAACTCTGTCTATCTGTGCTCAAGCCCATTCATGCAAAATGGTTAGTTGACGTATATAACCATATGACGACTAGTAAAGGAAAAGAAATCATCGCAAGTGGCTGGAGAGCGTCCGGGATAACCGATGCAATAAGACTTGGGCTGGAAAATCTTCCATGGATTGACCCTTTTGATGAAATCGATCCCATGATAGTTACATCCAGTTCAGAAGATGGAATGTTACAAGCAATATACAACTTGTCACCAGAGGAAAAAATTATTTGGTATACAAGAAGTGGGGAGGAATCTGACGAAGGTAGTGATGATGAATGGGTTCGTCAAGGAGACAAATCTTATGATCCACTGAGACATTTTGATGATGAGGAAGATTGAATCTATAAGAAGACAAAATTACATACATTATACTAACAAAATTCTTGTAAAAACATTTCTCATCAATAAACTTTCGTCTTCCGTACTATTTCAATTTTAATTCAAATACACCCCCCACACAAGTGTCAAAATTAGGCCCAAAATAGATTTTTTTATGTATAGTATGAAAAAATTTTCCTTGTATGTGTCTTCTTACTAATTAGAATTTTTCTGCATAATTCCTCCTTTTATTCTTTAAATACAACCCGGCGAAATGTGGTTCCCTTGGTAGTTATTGAAGAGAAATTTGTAGGAAACCCCTAACAGATTTTATTATTTGGAGTTGATAATAATTTGAAAGAGGGGGTCACTGGAAAAAAGTGAATGCAAAAGATTTTAGATCCAGGGAATTATTAGACCATTTTGATGGCACCTGGTCCTAAATTGGCCATTTTGTTCATTTTTCTTGTCTCACTAAAATTATTTTGCGCAAAATATATCGCGAAAGTTTCTTCCCGCGAAAGTTTCTTCCATTAAAGTAGTATGACGTCAGTTGGAAGTCCGTGCAGTGCAACGTCAGTAAAATTGATTTATATTAATCATTTTATTCAATAGCTGTAAACAAGATAAATACATTCTAGAGCCCTAAGTTAAACTGAAAAACGTATTCTATGTGTTTTGGGTACATAGATCATGCCCAACTACAGAAATAAATTTAATAGGCTGTAAAGAAACGTAGATACTAAACAGTATCATTTTGCCAATGGTAGTGTTCAGCACTAACCATACCCTGCATTTCATCAATGAGTTTTGAAGCGTTTCAATTTCATATTCAGGGATTATTTATGAGTATTTACATATCACCAACTTGGGCTTACTAATCTCATAGTCACTTTGGATCTCATGTTTGCATGGGATTAGCGTGATTTCTAATTAGTATTTGTCAGGAGGTTGGTCCTTAAACTTGGCAAAAAGTTAGAGGTCAATAGTAGTAAGAATGTGGTTTTTCGTATTTAACAGAAAAAGTAGTTCATTTATGTTTATTTTTTTAATCTTAAATTTGTTCAGCAAAATGTCCTGCATCTTTTAATGAAAACTTCATGTCTGGAAAAAATCTGGTTAGGGGACCAAAAAGTCCTGGATTTCGTAAAATATCTGCACCCAAGTAGCTTTGGAGCTATTTTTGACTATGTTCCCTTTGTAATATATTATTTTTTATATATATCGGAATCAGGACAGTCTGAAGAGCAAAGTATACCAAGTTTTAGATTTTTTCAGCCAATAGTTCTGGTCCTTTGAAATATGAAATAATTTCCTTGAAATATAACACTGTCCGTTTTCATGTACATCGAGGCGATGCAGGAAACAAATAACACTCCAGCACCAAATTTGCATAATTTGTAGATAAGAATTGATCTCGACACGTGGTCGAAAGCACCGTTGAAGTCAATCACGGCGGGCCTGTATTTGTGTCAAGCGAATGATAATGCGTGAGTGTTTATGTAAGCTAAATTGACATGTTTTGAGATGCGATTTTTAGAGAGAAATAGTGATTTTTTAAATGATGTGTGAGACCCAGAAAATAACATTTTGATAAACCTAAAATTTGTTTTGGTTAATTAAACTCTTTGGTAATGAGATCAAAGTTTCATTTTGAAAATTAGTTGCCTGAAACACATTTTTTTTGAGGATTTTGCAAACTCACTTTATCAATAATTGAGAAAACCCAGCGTATTGGCTTGACGTAATTTCTCAATAACTTTTTTTTATTTTGATAAATTTTGTTGAAACCAACGTAAAAAAACTCGTGACAATATTTCACACGAGGTTTGTTTTTTGTTTTCTCCTTTTTTCTTTGCCACGCGTGTAAACTGACCAATAAAGAAATCGTATTTTAACTCTTTTTTTCGTTTAGCCAATAAACGACAACTTACACGCATGCGTAAACATTACGTGTGACCAGACTTTCGTGGATGAATAATATATTGTACAACCGCGTGGTTCTCTCTCTTGATTTTAATTTCTGAATGCGTTGGATGTCTTAACAAACTTGAACTTTAGTAATAATATAATATAGATTATCTCGTTTTTACAGTTATTTTAATAACTACTTATACTTATATTATTTGTCTTAACGGTTATTTAATAACTACAAGTTAAATAACTATTGTTATCTGCTGCTCAAGTTAGTGCTTCACATAAGCAATTTATTTACTTCTGTGACTGACCTATTTTTTCATTCATGCTTGGATTTGTATTACAATTACTTTTATTTTATGTTTACATGCTGTAATTCTACTGTTTGATTGCTTGTTTGCATATCTTTTCTGTTATTTACGTTCTATTTTCCATTTGTGTTTGTTTTAGTTGGGACATGGGAGTACAACTTTAGTGTTGTGCAAGCCAGCTTTTCGTTTAATCGGACTGGTGGGAGGGTGGTAGGGGTTGGGATTTTGATTGCATGCAGTGTTCATTGTCAAGGGGACATGACCGTCACTCGACACTCAAATATACCTTACATGAACACAATATTTAAGTTTATGCAGTAATATAGCTTTAATAGTGCATGCAATCAAGGGTGTTATTATGTTGAGATTTTTTTTATTAATGTACTGTTTTGTTGTTGCTAGCCAGCTTTTCGTTTAATTGGACTGATGGGAGTGTCGTAGGGGGTTGGGATTTTGATTGTATTGCCTTGTGCATTGTCAAGGGGACATGTGCGTCACTCGACACTCAAATAAACCTTACATGAACACAAGATATAAGTTCAATGCAGTAAAATAGCTTAGTTAATAGTGCATGCAATCTAGAGTGTTTTTATGTATTAATTTTGCTTTATTTCTTGTTTTATTATTGATGCCTGTCTTTTAAACAACAACTTTTTTATTTAGATGCCCTACCGACCATATGAGCATTTCAAGTACGTGAACCCTTCTGTTTTCAATGCAGTGTCATTTCATTTCGAAGAATTATTTAATTAAGTTTATCGTCGAATAAATAAAAAGAAATCAGTGTGTCGTCCATGGAAGATATCAGTTCAAGAAAAAATTTATTCTGAGATGTTCACCATGTGGTTTGATGCTTTCAAAGATCATTTCACTGGTGACCCATATAAAAGCCACAATACAGAGTATTATAAGAATGGAAAGAAGAAGATGAGCTCTATAAGCTTAACATACCGTGGTTCGCTGACTTTCCACTTTTCACGAGCATTTGGAAGTAATCATATCGAAAGATGTTTTAAGAAGGAGATTGGGAAGTGCACAGGGGGAATTGTGGTTAATAAGGATAATCCTTTCAATCTTGTTTATAACTATAAGACTCATGTATTGTCTATTAATTGTAAATATGAAGTATTTAACAAGTTTGGTCATAGAATAAGTAATTAGTCACAGTTATTTGTTGTTGTTTTAAGCATCTTCCAACCCTATAATGCCCCCCTCCTCACAAAACACATGCACAAACACACACACCATGCATACAAACGATTGCTATCTGTTGTTGAAGTCAAGTTTTAAAAAATGAAATAAATGCAGTTTTATACTAAGGCAGAAATTTCAATTGTAAGGTGAATAAAAAATTATTTATAAAAAGCATATAAGTTTATTGTCATTATAAAAGAATGACGTATGACACATTTAAAATTGTATGCATTAAGAGTTTAAGATTTCTGTTTTGATTTTTAAGTGCACATTAATGAGTCAGATGTTTTGATTTATATTTCAATTTTCATTGGTTTGTTTTTTCTGATGCATGTACATGCCCATTCCAAAGTCAAAATATTTCAATACATACATACAGGGTTGACAATGACCTGAAAAGTCTGGATTTTTCAGTGTTTTCAACTTTCTTGTTTGGAAAAGTCTGGAATTTTCATCTTTCTTAAAGAAAAAGAAATTTTATTGTACTTTTCTTTTTTCTTATTTTTAAAAATGCTTATTTCTTCTGTGAATACATGTAATTGATCCCATGCCTTTCACAATGTACTAGCATATTCTTCTTTTTTTTTATTTTTTGAACTGAAAATAGTCATAGGTGTGCGGCCATTTTGACTATAACATCTTCGAAACGAAACTAATGGCTTCTGTTCTTCCATGGTTGGTTTTCAAACGATTTGATCTAGAGGATGATGTTATTTTTTAGTATTTACTTAGTTTCAAAGATAAAGTGTAAATGTTTTCTATTTGTAATCATACTTATGGATGGCCTGTGGAAATCCTTCGAAGTTAATATTGTTGGTGCATTTCCAGGATTTTTTCACTGATTATTTACAGTTTGTTTTTGTTTTACTCAATTTTTTGTTGATATATTATAGATGGGAAGAAAATAAATCGTCGAGAGAAGAGACTGAAACTGCTGGAAGCAAACTTTAACCATCTCGATAAGATATTACGTGCTTTTAGTAAGTTGAGTCCTTCACTCATCAGTCGACGCAGAGAAAAACCAACGCATCGAAATCTAAACACTAAGGTAAAACAAAATCGAAGAAAAGGAGACTTGGGGGATGTGCCATGCCAACCATGGTGGTAATGATGGTGATTTGAAACCAACCATAACTGGCATGTTTGATGCCTTAATCGTCAAGCAAAAAGTGTCTGATGCTATCAATATGATTGTCCAAGTACCTTCAATAAGAAAAAAACTTGAAAAAGAACTTATTTATAGTAAAAGAGTACAATTTTACAAGTCAACAGAAAATAAAATGCGATCATTGAACGTTTATTATAATCATAACGTCATGAGGAAACGAAAATATATCGCCTTACGAAAGGCTAATAAGTGTTCCAAAGGCTCTAACTTTGTTAAATATGCTGACCTTGCAGCATTTATTAATCAAATTGACATTGGCATTTTAAGAGATATAAATGATTTTAATGACAATGACATTCCTTGCAAGGGTATCTATAGGGATCTACCTACTTATGCTCTACGCCTTGCTGAGTTCTACCTTCGTGTCGATGTTGAGAGAGTTGATAAGCTGCAATTCTTTGCTACTGAGAGAAAGGATCCAAGAGCAAAGGTTTTTTATTGTCAATTGGTGGAGATGGGGCTCCTCTAGTTGGCACTTTGTTTTTGGTGTCTTTTCTTAATGTTGTCAAAAGAATTGCTAGTAGCTTCAATAACTTCTTGATATGCAGCACAGATGAGAAGGAGAAGTTGTCAGGGAGTATGTGCAGAAGTTGGTTGGAGACCTAAGATACCTAGAATCAAGAACTTTCGAGCTGGTTATAGATGGTTACACTCATTATATCGAATTCCGTGTTGAACTTCTACCAAACGACATGAGTATGTTGTGTTTTTTGGGTGGAGAAATTTCTAATGGTTCACGTTATTTCACCACCTTTGCAGATGTTAATTCAGCTGATTGTGATGATTTAAAAAAATCATTCACAAGGAATGTTTTATCAAAAAAGAAAAAGAAAAAGTTGTTTCCAAAGTAGAGTTGAAAAAGGAAGAATTATCAGTGAAGCACAACAATCTCGTATATACACGAACTATTCTTACAAATTTCATTGGAAAGAAACTCAACTCAAGGCAAGAATTTATTCCAGTTATTGATGAGTACATTGATAAGGCACGTTGTGATCCTCTACATTTGAAAAACAATGTCACAGAAGATTTGTTTGTTCGCCTCCTTGGTATAGTTTTAAGTTCTGCTTCTTTAAATTCAGAAATTCGTTCATTCAAGAATGTTCCTGATGATAAGATTTTTAAGATTTTTGTATTGTTAATCAAAAAATTACTTAATTGCAATCAACTGGCAAATAAAGTTATTTCGTGGTTTGATGATAATGCTAAATCACCCAAAGCCACTTCATTTGATTGCAGGTTTCGTGGCAAAGAAAGCTATTATTTCATCAACAAGTTTCAAATTTTATTTTCAAAAGTACATGCACTTATAAGACCTAATGATATAAAGAACTTTTATGTAATATTCTACTTGTTCATTCATGTTCGACATAGTGTTTCTGTTAGTGCAAGGATTGATATTAATGATGCTACCCTTAAACACTTATTTCACGTTTCACGTAACCTTTTCTGTGCTTCTGCATTATTTGGAGATGGTTCTTTTTCAGCTAGTTTATGGGTCATGTGTCATGTTGCTCCGCATCATACCAAAGACATTTTTAAGCGGTTTGGTTATGGACTAGGCCTTAACGTGATGGAGGGCCATGAACAGAAGAATCAGACTGTCAAAAAATATGCTGAAAACACAACTGTCCAAAATAAATGGATTGGTATTTTTAAACATGAATTTATGCAATTAATTCATCTTAGAGAAAATGGTTTTGATGAAAAGAATTATAAAAAGAAGCAAAGGAGTTATTATCCAGAGTCAGGAGAGTTTTCATGTCAAAACTGTCTTTTGTTATTGGTTTCTGGTGTTTGTGAATTTTGCTCTTCTAAATTAATGTTGGACATTGTTGCTTCTGTTAAAAAGTATTATTGATTTATTGTAATTTTTTTTTTTTTAGTTGCATACTGTACTGACATATTTATATAATTAGTGCAAGTGCACAACAAAAGTAAAATAACTGTTTATATAATTAGTGCAAGTGCACATACAAAATTAAAATAACTGTTTAAAAAATTAGTACAAGTGGACATACGAAAGTATAATAACTGTTTATATAATTAGTGCAAGTGTACACACAAAAGTAAAATAACTGTTTATATAATTAGTGCAAGTGCACACACAAAAGTAAATTATAATTACACGATTATTTAGACAATTTATGCTCTGTTGTACCCCATCCCTGCAACAGAGCTTTTTTCATATGTATATTGTCCATATTAATGTATATTTTTTAATCACTAGTTAATCTGGTAAAGATGCCTTGTGTACTTTTTATATATTTCTGCAGTCATATGGCAAAACACCTCAAATGTTACATATTGGTAAGAACGAGATATTCAAACTTTTGTGTTTTATGCTTAATCGCCTACATTTTTTTCGATTGCAATCATGTTTTACATTTGCATTATCGGAATGATGATTTGCATTTTCTGAAATAATCAATTCTTGAAAAAAAAAAGAAGATGTTACACAATGTATTTTGCCATATTAACACTGTAATTATTTGTGAAATAAGGTATGTTGCAGTATTGATAAAAGGAAATTTGTATTATTAGACATTTTGCCACCACCTGGAACAGGATATGAGATGTTTTTAGTAAGAACCTCATAAGTTAGAAAGATGAGTTGCATTTTTCTTATTCAACATATGTATTACTTTAAAAAATAAATAAAATTGTAACATAAGATATTTTGCCATATAATGACAGATTAGTGTAACTAGTAACTAGTAACTAGTTGAACTATTTTGTGTATATTTTAAACTATTGTTTATTTAACTATTTTGTATCAAAATATTTCTCCTTTTACTACAAATGCTCTATGCATTGAGAAGTTAAGTAAAACTCTTTTTTTGATACACTTTTTAAATCGATTGTTGTAGTTTAGTCCAGAGTTCCTGACCCTAATTTCAACCATTGGTATACTTATCAGTGGGTAGAATTTGTATTTCAAGATATTTATGCCTGTACTATATATTTTATCAATCATTTTGTAAAGATTTTTTATAAAAACGCTCTAGTTTTTTAATAATATATTTCACTGATTTTAACTAAAAATGTATTCATGATTGTCTGGATTAATAACTTTTCAAACGACACAGAATTTACACTGCGGCATTTCGTTGTGGAATGGTATTGACCCATATTTGATGGAAAATAGGGCCGTTCGATTACCGCAAAATCGAGCAGGATAGAGGTTGTGTGAAGCTGCGAATGTTTTGTTATGGCGACTAAGGTGTAAAAATTCAAACCCAGGTTTCTGGAGGTGGGTAATAGTCGAGTTTCCCGCCTCGAGTTTCCCGATCCTCGAGTTTCCCGCTGGCGGAAAACTCGATGTTAAAAATCAAACTTAATCACGACGA
>JAUKPT010003559.1:0-11928 GCA_032273505.1 Nanomia bijuga | reverse complement strand
AAAAACATTTTTGTTCATTTCTTAGTTTTGTGCAGGCATCTTTTTTTTTATCTTGTCTGAATTGATAAACAGAATCGATTAAAATAAAGCAATGCTTTAGATATCCCTAATTGCTTGTGGCGATGTTAAAAATAACCATGCTAAATAAAGCTCTCCGCAAAACCATTTTTGTTCTTTTTTTGGTTTTGTTTATACATCTTTTTTTATCTTGTCTGGATTTGCAAACAGAATCAATTAAATTCCTGCTTTGTTTTTGATATCCATAATTCATATGTAATTTGATTTTTAAACCAGATGAAACTTGTGACCATACAGCATATGTCTACGATTTTTGTATCTTTTAGGTATTAATGTATTTATCTAAAAAAAATCACTTTTCGGAAACTATTTTATTATTGCGTCTATGTACCTGTGTGTCTCGATTTGCAAACAGATAGCCATAATTACATATTCTAAATCTGAACAACGAGTTTTTGTTTAGGTAGGGGTCATTAAAAAAGGATGTAACCGCAGAAATGGCATTTTTTGCACCCCTTCCACTATGTGACTGTTCGTCACTCTTTTCGGATACCCCCCCTGTCACCGGGTGAAAAGTGATTTTTTAAAAAAAATACAAAAAAATGCAATAAAATGCAAAAAGTGTTAACAATAAGAAACATTGTGGTGACGTCACCATTTGTGCTTGCCCCCTCTCTCTATGGCGCCAATAGTCACCATTTCGGGTGACCCCCTCCCCCTCCCCTGATGAGCTCATTTTTAAATGACTCCTAGGCTAAATAATTTCCGCGCACCTGGGAAATCGAAATTAAAAGCTGTATGTTGTTCAAAGTCTCGAGACTCTCCAACCGGTGGCGTGACATAAAAGGATGTCTGCAGATATAGACGGGACACAAACACTAAACATGGGATTTTGAAGAGATCTCCAACAAATATATCTTATTGGGGGCTTTCAACGGTAAATATTTTGGCCAACAATACCACCCAGAAAGAAATAAGCAAATTTTGGAAAATAGAGATGAAATAAGCGATTTCTATTGTTTCGGAAAAGAAATATGGAAAATGAGAAAATTGTTTGGGGAAGAAATAAGAAGTTTTGATCAAAATATTTACCGGCGAAGGTTATTGATTAGAAATTGTATTGAGTTGTATCTGGAATGATTATAGTTTCTCTATAAAGCACGAGTTTGCAATATTTTTGTTGTTGCAAACAACTTTCTAAATTTCTTAATTTCTAAATTTCTAAATTTTCAAGGAATTTTCCATTTCTAAATAACGATTATTTGCATGTACTACTAGTACATGCAAATAATCGTTACTACTAGTTACTACTAGTTACTACTAATAGTACTACTAGTTGATGGAAATCTCACTCGATTCTTTAAATTTTGCAGTCACAATCCAACTGCTTTGCATTTTCTTCCGTTTTTATTACTTTCTTTTTCGTTTACATATCATTCTAGCAACCAAACCCACCTAATTAATTGCAATCACCACAATTCCAAATCATAACATCAATTAGCAACCAACGTGTTCAAAACGTCTCTTGTTCAGACAAAAACACATTTACTTAAAATGGATGTCTTATTTCCTGGATGATCTAACTGAACCAGGAATAATCGTTAAGAATAATTTCCTCTTGTTCGTTATCTTTGGTCGAAATAGCATGGTGATGTCACACAATGTTTGCATTCGTACGTCAAAAACAAGTTCAGGTTTCAGGTTAGGCTTAAGAATACAGTTAGAGCTCAATTCCAGAAAATTCTCTTGTAAACTGATTTGCTGGAATTTGCGATTGGGTTCCGTAAAGATTAATGCAAGTACTTTAAATAAGGCGTCTCCTTCAAGTTAGATATCTTGTTATAAACAAATGTTGACATAAATACTTCTGTAAGACCCCATGGTTTCAAATAAATGTTTAAGAAGCGTAACATTAACTTTGATTTAAAGTCGTGTTTCATTGAAGTTCTAACTGAACAATGCACGTTATAAAAAAATCGTCTTTTTCTTTTAACGAAAAATGATGCGAGCGGGCAGCAATAGTTGAAATTATCGCTACTGGCGCATAGTCTAGTGGTTAATACGTTACGTTATCACCGCTATGACAGCGGCTCGAGTCCTCGTCGAGGCATATGATTTATAAATGATTAAAATTAAGTAGGATTAGCCACACTAGACTATGTAGCTTGAGCTTGCCCCGGCTTCGTTAGCTTGAAAGTACCACATAGGGTTCTGTTTAGTGTTAAATGTTGTGCGTGTCGTCCTGTGATCCCAGCCCAAGTATTAGTGCTTAGTAAATTTCCTCTACTTGGGATGTGCGCTGGGTATATAAGCATAGATAAATAAACAAAACAAAAAAACTATCGCTAACTTAAAATTAGATATTGAAATCATTGATTTGATTATGGTCATGAAGAATTGAATTGAACGACAGTAAACCGCTTATTCATATTTCTGCATATAGCAAGCTAATTTGAGAAGAGTACTATTCGATCTTGTGCTTTGGCTCGTACTTACCAATTAATATACTCCCCCCGGAATATGAGATGGCTATAAAAAGAAATCGTTGCTATTTCATTTGATTAAACATCTCATATCAATCATAATTTCCTCAATTTGTTCATACATCCAATACGGAAGTTCTGACTAAAAGACGCCGATAAATTGATACGTTTCTCAAAATCTCCTTTTCGTATTTCGTACTCGGTTGTGAATAATCTCTATTTGCGCAAAGTGTCTGAAATGTTCATTCCATGTAAATAATTCAAGTTTAGAGCTATATAAGCCTGTTATCTAATCCTTTCACGGTGTATTAGCAAAACCCCTTTAGCAGAAATTTGTTTGCTAGCTTTGCGCTATATAAACTTTTTGACTCGGCGCGTCATATAAAAAGATGATTGCAGTCCTCTCTCTAATTAGCACTGTGGAATTTTGGTTCCACAAACACTTTTCATCTTTTCGTGACGCCACTGGCAGTCCTCTCTCACCATTGGTGCAAAAATAAAAAAGATCCCGCTTATTGGAAGTGTCCGCCTTTTAGGAAGTTTTTTTTCGACCCAAACTTTAATGTTAGCAAAGATTTTTCTATATAAAAAAATGGTATTAAAGTAATTAATAAAGAGGTATATCAGACATGCAAAATAGATAACAAAATTTCCAAAGAATAAGAACTTGTGTTTACATGAAGTAGTCTTTAATCGAAAATGACTCAAATCTTGATAATATTTTAGCTATCACTAATTGTTTCGAAATTTGTAGTGACAGCTGCATACCGCCCAACCCTCTCCAGTCAGGTAAAAAATCTTAAAGATTTGGGCAAATTGATTAATTGCTCATCAAAATGGTTAAAACGTCGATTTTAGAGAAACTAGGAGCTAAAAGCTAAAATGTTCTTTGTCGCCCAACCATGGGGAGCGACAGTTCTAAAAATATCAATAACCAGGCAAGTTTTAAACACCCCTGCGTCAGTCATCGATCCGGTATACAATCCGGAATATTTAGTTAGCTATCCGATCAAAACATGGTGCGACCCTCTGCGATCCTATAAAAATCCAAAAAAATGGTCAACCCACAAGTAGTAAATGAATCGATCCGATGAAAAACAATATTTTTGAAACGATCCGTGAGTTATACTCCGCGTAATATGATTACTGTGGAACGATCTCCGAATCGATCCGAAAAAGTGATCGGTGAAAAATACTGAATTATTCGATCCGAAAACGTGATCCGGGGCAAAATACTGAATTATTCGATCCGGAAACATGATCCGGGGCAAAATGCTGAATTATTCGATCCGAAAACGTGATCCAGGACAAAATGCTGAATTATTCGATCCGAGAACGTGATCCGGGGTAAAATACTGAATTATTCGATCCGGAAACGTGATCCGGGACAAAATGTAGTTAAAATCGATCCCTTTTCGCAATCCGAACGGAATAACGAATTTCGTAATCGATCCGACGCACAAGCGGCTCTAATTTTATCGATCCCCTAAATAATAGGTGTGATCCGTAAATGATTTTGTGATAAAATACACGATCCGCTAATTTTTTAACGACTTCCGACTTCCTAAAAAATATTCATCTGTTGCGCGTGTGCCAAGACAAGTTCATTATTTCCGTACCTAGCCATATTGGTTTCACTCAGTTCGGTTGTTGAATTCGAGGAAGAGATATTTTTAGTAGTAAACTTTATTTATTTCATTTTATGTCTTACCCTTATTGCCAAGTTACACAGTATGTAATTGCTCCAAAATCAAATTCGTCCGCTAATGTTCAAGACAATTATACGAGAAACATCCCCAAAGTGTTTTGTTTCCTGTTTTTAATTGGAAATTACACGTTTAATTTTCCGGTTTGACCACGGATGTTTGAAAACGGCAAAATGGCAAAACAACCAACGTCACCACAGCAAATATCAATCGAACAGAATCGACTCAAGTGGTATTCATTTTAATGAAGACAACCTGAACAAGCACTGGTTAAGTGGTTAAGTTCTGAGTGGAGTTCCCGGTTGGAAGAATAAGAAAATTGACCGTCCCTGGTGATAAATGTTGTTGCTTTGGTGGTCCCTAGTGGATTTAGGCCCCAAGTGGAACCCGTTGTTATCCTACAAATATTTCCTGGTTATATTTGTCTTCGCCACGGCATAATAGGAAGGGACATTAATATGGGCTTGGTAATTCAACTAATTCAACCTAGGTAGGCGGTGAAGAGTAGTAATTTCAGCCCTTTCGAGCAATTCTTCTCTTTGCATGCAGATGAACCAAATATTACATTGCGGGCAATAGCAAGGCCAGCTTGCCGCTTGGGCATTGCACGGGGTACTCACCTGTACCCTGTGCAAAAAAACCCCTTCATATTTTAGCTTCTTAAATATTTATAAATATGCATGTAATACAAGACGATGCAATTGCAGGTCGATCGGTTACATTGCAATTCGGCAATTTGATAAACCATTTTGTTCTTATAATTAATCTGCTAATTATGGGGAGGGGTCAACATTTCTTGTTAGCCAATCGGCTTCTTGACGATGCAACTTCTAACCAATCAAAATTGAATTTAGCAACAATTTGGAGAAAGCCCTCATCAATAAGGAAACTTTGAGATCCACCCTCTAATCATATGGGCAGTTCAAAAAGATAATTTAGATTTTTTTTCTCAGAAAAAATAAGCAATTATTTTAAATTTTGTTTTTCCTCTTCAGAAGGTCTTTATAAACACCACCAAAATAGAAAATTAGGTAACGGAAAGGAAATCCAGCCATGGTTTGGGAAAAAGGTACTATAACTTTGAATTTAGCCCTCCTTCAATTACCTCACATTTTTTTATTTGAAATAAGTTTTGTAACTTGTTAATACATAAAAAAAAATTCTTTTATAATTTTATGCGCTTTTTTTCCTCTTCATTCTCTTTTCGATTTTTTCTCGCCAAGCGAGAAATGCTTTAGAGTTTTAGGGGACTGGGGAGGGCAAATGTGTATGTGTGTGTGGTAGTCTGACACTTTTATTCACTCCTTGTAGACTAAAGATGTATATCGAAATTGTAAACATAATAAATTGGTATTGTTAACAGCGTCAAACCAAAACTTTTAAAAAGTCTTAACTAATAACTATCAAAAATATCTGCATCAAAAGGATATGCATCGATCAAAAGAAAATTTGGTGATGACTAAACTTTCATATAACTAGCAGTGGGCTATAAAATTAAGAAACTTTATTCTGACTTTTGTTTGATATACGATATTTTTGCGGGGAAAACGGGGCGGGAACACACTTAGCAACAACTTGCAACATTTTCGTAGTTCCAAATTAATGAGTAGATATGTCAACTCTTTAATGTTATAACGGTCTTTTGTCTTAATGTTTACGTACATGGGCAACATGGTTTGATGGAGTTGTTTGGTGCATGCATTTCATTAAAATACTTTTAGTTGTGAACAGTTATGATAAGGGAATTGCGGCTGAAATTTGGTTAATTAATTAAAATAAAGAAAATTGAGGTTTATGGTCATGAGTTTTACGTTACAAACAAGGGTTAGCAATGCTCGGAACAAATCAAGAACATATTATGGAATTCTTTATAAAATGATTTATAATAAATCATTGTACAGATATAAGTAGCAGTGTGCTATACAGGGTCAAGTCTCAAAATTCCATCATTCATTTTTCCGGTCACGTTTAATGTGTATAAGACAAATTTAAAGAATTTTTTCAAAAATAACGAAATAAAAAAAAATAAGAGTGCTTGTTTGGAAAAATAGAAAAAATGTATTCAGAAGCTGAAAAATTTCAAACTTCTGAAATTTAATATTTTAAAAAGTGAAATGTATACTATTGGAATTCCTGCCTTTTGGGAACCTCAAAAATGTATAGTTTGTTAGCATTTGGATCAAAATTCACTGAGATAATGAACCTTTAAAATGATAAAAAAATTCCCCAAAACGACTAAAAAGCGTGAATTTGGGTCATTATCTCGGTAAATATATTCCCAGAAGGAGATGTCCATTTATTTTTCATTTTCATCTTCAATTTTCCTTCAAAAATAGGAGCTGAACTTTCTTTTTTTAATTTTTTTCAATTCTGTTTCCAATTTTTACTGTACATTTTCATTCTGTTAGGAATCAAGAAATTAATGAATGTGACTTATACCAGACAAAAGTTGTATAGCCTATTCCTTACATAACACTATGGGCCAAAACCGTTTAGTAAGAAGTGATGTTGGAACAGCTATGCACATGCCCTTGCGTGCTTATCAAGGCCATTACTTTTAAAGTACCATCAAGTTTTTGTTTAGTTACAATTTTCATCACATAGCAAGTCTGTCTAGTGTGTCAAAGATCAATAACGTGGATTGTCCTTGATATCTCTTTCAGCCACAAGGTCGAGACAGACTTGTTGGATTTCATTTTATTAAATCGACTTTTAGATGGATTTGGTAAATGCATAAGCTCGTATTTCGCTCCTCAACAATGAGTAGGCTAGAAAACTTTCAGGTCGTGCACACTAAAAATTGATATTTTATCCTATGCATACAACGATAATCTTTACAAATACAAACATACAAAAAGCAGTTACAGCCAGTTTAGACAGTACACGATTTACTTATTTACTAAAGAATTGAGAACCTTTAATAAAGGTTTTGCCACTTAATTGGTTAAAAATTACACCATCAAGAAACTGATTGGTTCACTAAATATTTCTATGAACAATTTTAGGAGGCATTCATTTTTATAACGGTAAATATTTTGGCCGAAAGTTCTTATTTCTTCCCCCCACCATTTCGCTATTTCTTCCCTGTTTTAGGGTGCGAAACAATAGAAATCTCTTTATTTCTTCCCTATTTTCCTAGTTTTGCTTATTTCTTCCACCCCCCCGGGGGTTCGCTGTTGGCCAAAATATATACCGTTGACTTGAAGGTCTATCGTAATACAGTGACGTGCGATCGACATAGGAAGCGATTGAAAACATTTGACAGCATCAGACAGCTAGGGCGGTATTAAACTGCCCATCATACACTTTAGGGGTGGGAGGGTAATGGGGTTTAATAACTTAGACTCATTTGAAGATCTTATAAGCGCTTAGGGGTTGGTCTTTTTTAATACAGAACCAGGGGCAAATTTTAAGGGGGGTAAAATTATTTTGAGATATGTTAGTGTTAATTGAATTTTTAGACATTTAAAGGGTCCTAATTTTCAGAATTTTCTCCAACCATGGCAGACTATGTTCGTTTTAACACATTCAAAAGTTCTTATTTTTAAATCTTTTTCATAAAACTGCTTTATCAAACAATTAAGAGTCTTCATTTCAAAACTTTCTTTAATCATGATAAGAGTCCACGATAAGAGCCCCTTAGAAGCACGTATTCATGTTATGCTTTTTACATAGATTTTTCTTGAATAATTCTTTATAAATGCCGAATGGTTCATATATTAATCCTTCAATTGATCTTTTTTCTGTTGTTTTGCTATTTAAAACTTGTTTTTTTCAGTTCCTTTCAAGCCTTTTCAACTCTTCAGATCTCATATCCTGTTCACAATTTCTTCCTTATGAGGAAGAAGAAAATCTGATAAATCAGTTTCTTTTTCCAATTGTTTTTTTTTATCGTTTTTCATTGATAAGATCACATTATGAATAATGATCAATTTTCTTTCTCTTAAGGTTTTTGTTCTGACATGTATTGACATCGATAAGATACTTGTGTATGAAATTAAGTTTCTTGTGAACTTAAATTCAAGTTAGCCTCGGAAATTTGCTGGCAATTATCAATGACATTTTTGAGTTGAAATTTACAAATTTCAATAATCCTTATTCTAATATCCCTTTTTTTTGATGGCTAACATTTTTCAATTATAAAAGTTTCAGTTGTATTGTTGGACTAAATTAACAACAAATCCTCTTCTCTGTATATCGATAACAAATCGTCATTGACAATTTGAGTATAAATTTAGGCCAATATTGGTAAATATAGATCAGATCAGTCATAAAAAGAATGATACCTATCGGATCTTCTTCCAATATTTGACAACTTTTGACATTTAACAATGAGCAGGATGGATAGAAGAAGAATATATATAAAAATATAGTTTTATCTCATTCCCGAAAATAGAATAAAATGTAAAAACTACTGAGAAAATATTATCATTACAGACTGAAATGCACACTCCAGATTATCCCTTCTTCACAGTGGCGTCGCTAGAGGACACCCCCCCAAACTTTTTATCAAAATGTCGGATTTTTATCAAGTTGTCGGATTTTTGGCTGATAGTTTGTCGGATATTTGGCTAATGTTGTCGGATTTTTTGCTAATTTCGTCGTAATTTTAACTAATTTTATTGAATTTTTGGCTTAAGTTGTTTGATTTTTGACTTCATTTGTCGGATTTTGAGTCAGTTTACACATAAGTATCTATAAGTATCTAACATTAAAAAGTTATTACACTGTCGGATTTCGATTTGTTTGTACACCCTCCACTTTTCATCCCTTTGCGACGATGATAGTCAAATATCAGAAGATCGGAAACCCAAGTAAGACAGTGTGCATGATGATTTAATTTCTGTTTTTGTCGGAGGCACTTTCACACATCCGATGAGCAAAATCTCCATTTCCTGTATCAACAGATATTCCATTTTTTTTAATCCAGCCGGATATAGCTAACTGTTTGAAGTGGCTTTTTGATGTTGTCAGAACTGGGTACATTGGGATTTGAGCAACGCGTAGTGGTTGTCATCGTAGTGGTATGCCATCTTTCAACACACTTCCATTCATGTAATTATTGTTACTATTATTATTATTATTGACAGGATATACAGTAAAAAGAAATAAACAAAAAAAAACTATAAATATTAAACCTTCCTTGTCCATACTAGTATAAAAATTTTCTCATCTTCGATTAAGTTAAGCATCATCGTGTTGAGATACTTACTGGATGGAGGACGCGGATGGTAGAGGCGTAGTGTAATTTAAAAATGATGCAATTAAATGCATTCGACTCGGGTTTTTAGCGAGGGCACATTAACTATCGTTAAGCAATGCCGGCGGGTCGACCCATGTCATGTGAGGGAAATTGGGTAGTTAGTTGGTACCTGACGAAACACTCGGTGGGACTTAAGCCGTTGCCTCGATAAGCATGTAAAGAGATTGTGCATGGATGTCCCATCATAAGTGCAAACCATTAACCATTAACCATCAAAAAGAAAACGGTAGAAAAAACTATCATGTCCATTTACTTGATAGATTTTTATCACTCAGGAGGTCATTTTAAGTGATTTTCTTTTCCCTTCGGTTGCTGCAAAAAGTAAAATCACTGGTGACAACAATTTTTCTTCTTTCGCACACTGCGTTCTGTTTTTGTCGGAGGCACTTTCACACATCCGGTAAGCGCAATCTCCACTTTCTGTATCAACAGATACTCCATTCTTCCTCCCTAATCCACTCAGATAAAGCTAACTGTTTGAAGTGACCTTTATGATGTTGTCAGCTCTTCTTTTGTGTCAGATCTTAATTCAATTATGTAAGAAAGGACAATTGATGTCATTATACGCGTTATGACATCACAAGAAACAATATTTATGGTATTATATGAGGATTAGCACCGAAATTGCCCTTACCCTTAATGCAACTGAGGCACATACTATAAATAGTAAAATACGCACATAAAGTGCGTATTTTTAGATTTATTCGCAAACCATCACGGGATAATGGTCGAACAGATCTTTGACGTCACGCAAATGGTACATTATTCATGGCTTAAGTACTGAACTTCATACACCATGATCAGAAATAGATTTGATAATTATTTTTGGAAAATGGGTGAGGGGGGAAATGGAGCATTTAATGTTTTCTATCTTTACTACTGACGTAAAAATTTATTTTCTTGATATAATTTGATTCTGTAAATGTTCATAAATCAAATCTGCACCCCCCCCTTTAAATGATTAAATCGGATTACTCTCCATAAGAGGATTAAACCTCTGCTATTTTGGCATACCTTTTTACTCAACTCGATACTTCCGCTTCTCCAAGAAGCAAAACGGGAAAGTGACGGCTGAGTGTGCCAGTCTGGAAAGTATGACAGATGTACCCAAAAGTAATATAAGGGTGCATTATAATTGAGCTAGCGTTCGCCCCTTGAGAAAAGCCAAGCAAAGGGAGCTGTGTGAGAGTACGGGAAAGTGTTAAGGATTAAGATAAAATCTAGCATTATACTTGCATCCCGTATTGCCCGCATTGGGGTTTGTGGAGATATGCACTCCGAGAGTAAAAAAATGGGTGTTGCACCCCGTGCACCCCGAAAATTTTACCGTGCACTCCAAAGATCTTCGGCAGATCCGCACTACTTTCCAGACTGGTATGATTGTGTAGGGGCAGGTAAAGAAATATCAATAAAAAAAAATCGAAAATCAGAAACCTATTGTTTAAATTTCGAGAATTTAAAAATATTGGATATCGGAATATAAATATCTTTTTTGAAAATAACGGAATATCGGAAGAAAAAAGGGCGAGTATGGAATTATGGGAAACCTTATTTCCCTCCCCAAATCAAAAAACAGCAATAGATCAGCGACTGCTTTGCAAAGCTTTCTAGATGAGTTAACCATGTAGTCAATTTACCTTTTCACGAACACCAAGGCGTCGAAAAGTTTATAAAACCACCCCCTCTATCAATTGTTTTATTTGAGATATATTTTTAGATAAATTATTCAGGTGTTTTTTGGGGTTCTTTTAATTTCTCCAGGTTCCATATCAAGGTGCTACTCCCAGCAGATAATGAAATAATACAAAATTTATAAATTTATGTATGCATATACTAATATATTATATATATATATATATATGTCTATATATTTTTCAATTTTTCGATTGTTCTCATAAATATAAATTCATTTCGCAAGCCTGGCAAATTATTATTTTTATTTTTTTACGTAAAGGTTTTCACGTGTTAAGTTAAAATACACATTAATATTTAAAACAGTTTTTGGATTTTATTGAGAGGAAACAGGAGGGGATGTTTTGGAATTACCATCAGGTGGCGATTGACGTGTCTCTATTATTTATCCCTATTTAAGAAGAAATTGAAAAAGTGTTCAACCGTTTTGTAGGCAACAGCACTCGAAAATAAGGATATTAATGTTTAAATGTCCTATCTCAGTCACCCGGAAGACCCCTTTTATTGTTCCTGATCAAATGATTTTTCATCCGAATCGTCTGGATCAAAAAGGTTTTTTTTGTCGCTAGATTTTAATTCAAAACCTCTTTTTCAAGCCGGATCATAGGTTGTTTTTTTTTCAAGCTTGATCTTATTTCTTTTCGTATGGATCGTTATTCGGACCTTTTGTTGCCGGATCAAGCCGGATCAACTCCCCGATGGATTTTCCCCGATAATTGAGGTAGGATATATTTCAGAATCTATGGTGGCAGCTGACTGGTCCTCT
>JAUKPT010003558.1:0-10345 GCA_032273505.1 Nanomia bijuga | reverse complement strand
TTGCTCAAAGTGCACAAACCAGATCAATGTCCGACCCCATACGAATGCCACCGCAATGAACTTAACAGATCTTAAGCAGATTGATTTTATCTTTCCGGTGTTAGCGAGAGATTCGGTGTACATGTTGAGCGAGTTCTACTTCATACCACTTCTCGAAGCACCGGAAACATATTATGTACGACGCCGAAGGTCTGGCACTGAGACTGCAGCTGATATTCTAATGGGATTGGCTAATCTCTGGCCGACATTAGGGATTGGAATACTGCTTGCGTTGCTTGCCGGATTTATTGTTTGGTTTATCGACACGTGGAAGAATCCAGAAGAATTTCCTCGTGATTTTGCACCTGGTGTTTTTGAAGGTTTCTGGTGGTCCATGGTAACCATGGCAACAGTTGGATATGGTGACCGAGTACCAGGAACGTATCAAGGTCGTTCGTTCGCTATTCTATGGATGATTGTTGGGATTGTCATTACAAACGTCTTTACGGCGGAAGTGACGAGTGTCGTTATCGAGAAAAAAACGGCGCCGATTTTCGACATGACGGGGTCGACCATCGGTGTGCTGGACAACAGACTTTATGATGTGACTGCAGTTGCGCGCGCAGGTGGCCACGTTCATGTCATAAACCAAACAGATACCATTCAAGGCATGACGTTACTTTTGAAATTACTTCTATCTAAAGAACGAAATGGGAATGAAATTGATGGATTTCTTGTCGACAAGTTCACTTACTATTATTATTGGGAATGGTCGAATAAGCCTGGTAACGAAATTGGGAGGGAATTACTTTACAGGACAATTCGAACAGATAAATCGACAAAAACAAAAGAATTCTATTATGGTATTTTAGTGAAGCGATTAGAAGACCTGGAGCATTTGAAACATTACTTCAAAATGAACTGGTTTCAAGTTGAAACATGTCTGACATTACAAATTAACTCGTTGGTCGGTGATTTAGCCATTTTTGAGGACCACGAAAATTTCCCGCCGGATGATGGTTTTCGAGATCCATGGCTGAGCCTCTCGATTTTTATTGTGCTGTTTGTGTGTTGCTTTGGTGTTTGTTATGATTTGGTGCGAAGGATGACATCGTGTAAGAAATCACGAAATATCTCCATCAAACGATCAAGTAAAAAACATTTTTTTATAGAACAAAATAACTTGTCGTATAAACAGTGATGTCAAGGGGCCCGTCAGGCCATTGCATACAGATAGCATGCTTTAAAGATCTACTATAAAGTTTTTTCATCTTTATTAATTATACCCATGAAATTATAGAATATATACATGGAAGAAAATTGCCGATAAAGACAAAAAATGGCGATATCGGAACTAAAAATGACCTGACTTTGAGAATAAATCTTTGGTTTGTGCATTCAGGATTCAGGGAGAGGACGGGGTGGGATTGAGGGACATGTATTCAATTGAGTTAATTTCAATTGCCTTTGATTATCATTGTAGATACGATAGAACTGATGATTCAAATAAAATAGCGGCTAACTTAATTTTCTGTTTCGTCTATCTTTCCAAAACAAGTTTTTAAAAATCGAGCCACTTAGCTAGAAAGAACAATCATTCTAGTTTCATAGTCGCAACAGCTGAATATTCTTAGGGAGGGGGGGGGTTGCCTGAAATTTGCCCGATTATCGATGATTGTTAGAGCTGTCGCCAACCATGTTGGGTGGGTAAAGAATTTTTAGCTTCTAGATTCTCTAAAATCGCCATTTTAGCCATTTTGAGTAATTGGTTTTGCCGAATCTGTAAGATTTTTTACTTGACTGAGAGTTTGAGGGAGGTTGGCGCCCCCCTAGCCCGCAGATTTCTAGAATATCCGGACGGGTAAAGTAAAAACAACTGGGAAAAATATCTTGGGCCAACTTTTTAAATGATGAATAGCAGATTTTTCAGTACTTTCTTTTTGCAAAACCTGAGCATGGCTAGAAAAGCGTTCCTGCGGTACTGTGATAAAATCTGCAAATGATATACCATTGTTTTAATGGCCACGTAGCTCGCCATTTTGAAATCGAATTATTATTTTGAATGTTTATTGAGATATTTCGGTCCCTTTTTATGACGTAATAATAGAAAAATAGAGCAAATTAACGATAAAAAACAACTAAAAACTTTTTTTGCTGATGTATGAGTGGCAAACTCGAGTAAATTAGCATTTAGTAACCGGAAAATACAATCAATTTGTCGAATAAACATTTTGGATATGTTTTGGGTACTCCATGTGACGTCATAATCTAAAATTCCTTTCTATTCGCTGAAATAGAAGTATTAGGAATGTAGAACTTGATATTTGGAGATTAGTTGGGACGAAAAATATGACTTGTATGATAAGTGATTACAACCATCAAAATACAGACCACTATAATGACGGTATCATGCCAATTTTGGACAAAAATGGACCAAAATTAGCTAAAATCACATTACAAGTATAAGGAATGTAACACGTGACATTTGGACACTAGTTAAGCCAAGAATTATGACCGCTATAATAGATCACCAATATAGGTAAAATCTGGTTGTTTCACATTCAAAATAGTCCCTAAATACAAGGTTTTACGTTCACATTACTAATATTTCAGAAGAAGGAATTGTAGTTATCATTCACCCATAATTAATTGCCTAAAATTGGTATGATGATGTGATAATGATTGATCGCAAAATAGCGAGGAACGTGGCTCTCTAGACAATAGTGAATTATTTGCAGTATCGCCGGAACGCCGTTCCAACCCCGCCGGAGCCGAGTTTTGCACCAACATTTGAAAATACAAAAAGATATGCCCAGATTTTGCTAAAAAAAGTACGGAAAAATCTGCTTTTGATCAGACTAATGAGACATATGAAAAGTTTAAAAGTGTGTGAAAACAGAAAAAACTAAAAGTTAGCATTGATGCGTTTCTCTTGTGATTATCACACAGTTCTGTCCTCGCGTCGCACATGTGGAACGAAAAAGATAATAACGATTGGTGTATCATAGAACGTGCACCCTCCTTTAGAAATGGAGATCTCAATTGAAGTCTTTGCACGACTGAGAAATATCATATTATCTTTCAACCATTTGAAAAGATCAATAAACGTACTGAATTAACGTCGAAATGCCGACACGAGAATAAGTTTTATTTATCAAATGTGAAATAATAGGCTATTGTTCTAGCATAAAATTCTCACGTTTTTTGAATGTTTATTATGATTTTTTCTTATCTAGTTATATATACTAAAGTTTGTAAATTTTATTTATTCTAGACCTCTGATGATTGCTTACGCATGAAACCGTTGGTTAGGTCGTTCAAATGAATATATGATTTAATTTAAAGTATATATATATATATATATATATTGATATAGAAAATCCAAAATGATCCTATCAGAATCTTCATATATTTTCTGTCTATATCTGGATAAAAAGATTGTATTGTATATTAAATAATGCTATTTGAACTAATTGTTAGTAATTTACTAGACGGCTCTTAATTAAATCTTATGAATAAAAAAAGCTTTTAGTGCGTTATGTTAAGAGATTTCTTAAAAAGATTTATACAGTGAATATTTTTCACTATAATATATAAAACCTGCTGAATGTCACTGAAAATATATATTTCTTTCTCATGATATCTTATCGTTTCTTTGATCGATATGTAAGAAATTATTTTCTCATTTTTTTTTGGCTTTATTCATTTGTCATTATTCTTATAGACGTGTCGTAATATAGTTTGACCTTAATCAACATTACAACTTTTTGCATGTTCTCTTTATTTGCAACTATTTTAATTTGATTCGAAACTTGTTAGTTGTGTCTGTCAAGGTGGAATATATGCTCTATTTCACCTAGGTCTATGGCGCATAATGCCATCCCCCAAGCCCCCCCCCCCCCACATTATGGCGCACACGAGGTTGTTCTTGGCGCAGGACATGCATTCCAGTTTAAATCCCTTAATTTATCAAATAGCAAAATTCCGTCCGAATTAAGCTCAGGTGTCCGATTTTTTGTATTACAACGTTATTTAGCTACTTTTATCTTGTTGTAAATCTTATTACATTTTCCCAGGGTTTAAACTATATTTTTGTTTGTGTTTGTCTTTGTGTTTGTGTTTTCATTTTGTGAACAAATTTTAAACTCGATGTTTTTAGAAAAATGTTATGATTTCAAGTCCATTATGTATTATAAGAATTATTTTTTACAGAACCAATCAAAATATTGATGGTGTAATTTTTAACCAATCAAAGAGTTGAATTAGCCATAATTTGGCAACTATTCTAACAAAGAATTTACTATATATATCTCCCAGGTTTGTGTTTTTAAAAAACATACAAGAATTTTTGTTTTAATTTAAAAATATATAAAGCGATGTTAGTGTGATTTGAAAGGTAGAATGTTTAATATATATATATATATATATAATGTTATGGATGCTTAGATCGCTGATCTAAAAGGCTACTTTACTGGATTTTGAAGGTCTTTTTTTGAAGGTCTTTTGTTGACGTTTTACTAGAAACGGCTATAAGAATATCTGAAGCTAGAAACGATGAAAAATAAGAACATTCAGTCTCAGCTTAAATTTAGGCGTTCTTATGAAAAAAAAACGTGTATTTGAATACATATTAACAGTGAACGCCACCCTTTATTTGTTCAAAAAATCCAAAAAATCACCTCCCCATACGATAAAATTATATTTGTTTGTACATTTTACAAAAACGCTATTAAACAAGGTGCATAAGCCAAAAAGAACTTGAAAAAAATCTGCGATGTTGGTTGAAGGTACGAATTTTTACTTTGCTGAAATGGCTCAAATTTAACAACAAGGAAAATTTTATGTAGCTGGAAACTAGCCGAAATAACACTTAAATGTATCAAGAATTGTTACAAAACATACCGTAACTTCGTAATGAATGAACAAAAAATAAAAATGAATACATTATATCAGCTAAGATAGCCGTATATAGTTATATTCTGCGGGATTTTTCGAAATTATTTTTTATTTTCTGAGCGAAATTCTTCTTCCTTTTGTAAAAATAATTATAAAATATTGAAGTGCGTATTATTATCTAAACTTTGTGGGAAAAAATCACCTCAAAACTCTATCTAATAGTGGATATTCGCTAACATTTTCCCGATAAATAAGCAAACTAAACGTGACGTTTTTTCTAATGTTTGTGCGGGGTAATTAGTAAAGCTTAATCACCTATTGTTGTGTTATAAAATAGAATGTTATTATTAAAACCTGCTTGATTGTTGTTCACAACATTTAATAATAACATTCTATTTCATAACACAACATTAGGAGGTTTACTAATTACCCCGCACAAACATCGGAAAAAACGTCACGTTTAGTTTGCTTATTAGTTTGCTTATATCCGCTATTTAGATTATTGGTTATTTGAATATTACATTATGAAGATTTTAATTGGTTCACAAAACAATTTTAACAACATTTTCAGTTTTGAGAAATCTTCAAATTGTGACATTTTGAAATGAATCGATCAGATTCTTGATGACATGAGTTGTGAGATGATCCCTAAATCGGATGGCAACTGAGCATAAAGTTTCAAAGTGTTTCGCATATTTTGAAATATATATTATGGATTTGCATGTACAAAAACCACTTGTAACTAGATACTGAAACGAAAACCTTCTTATCAGATAATAAGGTGCTTTCTTACTACAGGACTTTATAGCTATACTTGTATATTCTGCCATTTAGACCACAAAAAAGCAAATGCCGAACCATATCTGATTTTGCGTGTGAAAGAAAATCTTTACAAGCAAACACCAAACAAACATCCCTTTAAATGCAACTTAAAACTTCTCTAGTGATTTCTCAAAAGTTTGTCTAATTTAGACTATTTATTGGATGAATATTGCATCATCAAGATTCTGATTGGTTCATTTAGAAATGTCACAACTTTATGTTTTTTTGATGAAGTCAAAAATGATGATCATAATCTTGATGATGATGATTTTAACCAATCAATACTCATAACATTTTGAAGAAGAGTGTGAAGGCTTTTTTCCGCTAAACCGAAATATTTCATTCTAATATTAAACGATTGATTTATAAAACATATTTAAGCCAACTTAATCTTAATCAATATTTAGTCGCCATTAAAGTGAGAAACTTGTGTTACCATAGTTGAAACATAGAACAAAAAAGTGCTAAGTGGTATAAGTTAGCGATCTCATTGATGGTGGATTTATCATAATCTTCCACGATTATACGTCAAAGATAAATAAGCAGCGTTTTATGTGTCATCGCATCAAGGGTATAACTGTACTAGTACAATCTGTACTAGTACAGATTGTGTCAGATGTGTAATGAATACACATGTTTTTCATAAGAATAGTGTTTTTGGGGTTCAAGACAAATATTCTTAAGTTTTTGGTCGAATTCATCCTGTTTATTCTTAGCATATTCTTAGTATACATATCATGTAGAGGAGGAAGGTGAATAATAATTATGCCCTAGATTATTATGATTTCAATTCATTTTTTAGACTTTTTTTTACAAAATTCCTTTATTATGAGTCAAACTCAGATTTTGGATTGAGTAGAAAACAAACATCCACACCTATACGTCAAAGATGAATGAATAAATAAACAGAGTTTTCATGTTTCATCGGATCAAATGTATAACTGTTTTTAAGCTGATATCTTTTATTTGATTTTTGATTCTGTCGTATTCTTAGTTAGTGCAGTTTATGTCAAATGTGTAACGAATAGTTTATGATACAAGAAATGATGATAAATTAAGGTAAGTAACCACTTTTAAATCGAACAGACATGCATAGCACTGCTAATCTATGGACTAAATAAAGCTCCATTTAGTGTATCGTCAATTTCCCCCACATGGCAGTACAGTCTAACAATCTCAAAATCAGACATCGATTGTTGTTATTTAGCCTTCAATGTTATCCAGTATTCTGAAAGCAACATAATGTCGTAGAAAGACATATATATTTGGGTATTAAAACCAATAACCCATAGAAACTTAGTTGTGAACGATCTTAATAAACAGCCGTTCATTTTATATTTTTATTGAATCACTTACCGGGAAAACTTATTAGTTGGCCAAATATCCTATTTAAATCGTCTAGTGAGAGAAAAAAGAATACCACAAATATATGGTTTATATTATGACCCTTGTTTTCTCTAGTTTCAAGAGAAGATGGGTTGTTATTGCTTGATAATAATTGCCTATAATAATGCCCTATATGACAACGAAAAAAGTTGTGATATTTCTACTTTTGCTAAACAGCTGACAGAAGTATGTTTTTTCTATCTCTACCACAGTAAAATGTCGTATTGCATGTTGCGCTACTCGTGGTAATTTCTCATGGCAACATGAATATGGCAGGCAACCCAGGACACCGTCACGTATTTTTTTCCTCATAGGTCAACAGTATCCTGAGGAAGTCAACAATTTCCTAAAGAAGTCAACAGTTTCCCCGATAGGTCAACAGTTTCCCAAAAGAAGTCAACTCCCAGAAAAAGTCAACAGTACCCCAATAGCCGATATCTTTATTTACTTAAAGTCAAAAGTATCTCTAAGCAATCAGACCGCTATACAAAAAAGTCAACAATATCCTAACGAAGTCAACAGTATACCGAAAGAAGTCAGCAGTATCCCGATTTGATATTGATCGATACTGCGCTGAAGATGGAAGTATTTTCAATTAACTTTGATAACCGCGACAACCGTAATAATATAATTATCACGGGATTGATTTTATGCGCAATAATTAATAAGAATCGACACAACTTCCTCTAGTGGGGAGCGATGAGTCTGAGGTTTTGGACAGACAATTTCATAGTTAATTTCTTATTTGATGATTGAGATGAATACGGAACGAAATAACCTGCACCATAGTCCGATAATTCATACACTTTTATCAGTTTGACAGCTTATTACATTGAAATTAATGTATATCTAGGGTTTCCATTCTTTTGATTGTAATTTTTTAGGTAATTAAAGTTATTTTAGATAAAAACCTTTTTAGAAGATTTGGCTGATTTCTGCAACAAAAAAATAGGTTATTTAGGAGATATTCAAAACTGAGACGCTGCACTTTATTGTTATGCCTCAAAACTTCCGCGATTAAGATGCATATCAGCAAATTATTTAGGTTGTTTCGATGATTATTTTAGGTTATTGAGGAGGGTATTAGCATAAGTAGCATAATAATGATAATAATGGTATAAAAAAAGAAAAAGAAAAAGAAAAGAAAAAGAAATTCTGAAAATATTGGTGTGACTTCATGTTCAAAACAGGAACTGATAGGGACCAATTTAAGACAGATTTCTACATAGACGATCATAGTGACCAAGAGAAGTTGTTTGAGCAGAAACAAGTTTGCTTCTCCGTTAAGTATATATTCCCAATGTCAAACCAATTCCATGATCAGAACTATTAATTTGATGATTATAAATAGGATTATTTTTGTTTCTTTTAACCAAATTTAAGTTTAGTTGTCATTTTATTGCCATTCCTTATAGAACATCAGCAGAACCATCATAGCTCCTTTTTAGGTGGAAATACATAAACCTAGCTAGCAGTCATGATTCTAAAGAAGACTCGTTTTTTGATCACATTGGTATGATATAATTTTGGCTGTTAGGTATTTAATTGATATATTTTTTTGTATACAAATTATTAGGTTGTTAGGTTGTGATATGGGCTGGGTGTCGCATCTCTATTTATCTTTACCAGCTCATCTCTGAATTACCCTTATCCCAGAGTAATTGGTTTCTCTCAAAGAATATCCAAATTGACGTAGTACCATCCGGCCACTCTTTATCAAATGATCAACGTCAAAAGCGCAAAAATGAGAGAAAATGAATTTTAAGTATGAATTTTAAGTGTCCGAAAAAAAGGCTCTACTCAAATGCAGTTTGTTTAATAGAGTAAAGCGTTATGAGATCAAAAATGTTATAAAAGTTTAAAACAAGACTCGTGCATTGAAATAACTTAAATTAGATACATCTTATGTTTTTGATGTTTGAATTTATAAACTCTATCGAACAAACTGTATTTAAGTGGAGCACACTGTACTTTAACTTTGTGTAAAATCTGCGATAAAAAGTCATTCTTTTTAAGAATGACATTTTTATAAGTAAAAAATCGAAATGAGAGAAATATTTTAAAAACCTGAAAGTCTCTAAAGTAGGTGATAAACTTAACAGACAAAGTCATAACTTTCTACAACCTTGGCACTACCTTAGATGACTTCAGATCTTATTGTCGGATCCTGAAAATCTAGAAATAGGGTGCTTTAGGGATCATCTCAAAACTTGGTCTTTTTTTATTGGTTCACTGAAAATTGTTTTCATCATTTTTAGTTTCATCAAAAAATCAAATAGTAACATTTTACAGTGAACCAATTAGATTTTTGATGATGTAATATCAAACCCATAGTAAAAGGTTATTTAAATACTAATTTTGACCAAGGGAATGTGATGGTATACCAATTTTTGGCTAAAAGCACAGGTGGGATATCCTTTTTACTAAATAGAAATATGCAAATGTGCTTTATAGTTTTTCTTAGGGAGGTGGTGGGATGTACACTATGACACCATAATACACCATAATTTGTCTGATTTACTATAATAGAATGAAATGGTGAATGATTTTAGGGTAGCAGTCTGTAAAGGAATATTTATAGTGCAATATACTTCCCTTAAATTACCGTATTAAAGTCTATATAAATTGACTCTTTCAATCTTGATAACAATTAATTATAATAGCAATCAGAATATGAGGTAAAATCAAATCAATGCATATCACAACAACATCTGACCCACAACCTTTTTAATCATGACATTTATTTATTCTTTTACAAAACAAAAAGTGCCATGCCTGTGTAGAGATGTAGAATCTATCGAAGTATGTTATTCGAATGAATAACACATGTCTATCCAATATTTGTCCAATTTTTTATTGAATAAGTTTAAGGATGACGCATTGACTATCTCGTTTGTTATCTATTTCCATTTGTTTATCAATCGCTAACTGCAGGACTTTGCTCTAGTTGTCTTTTGTGCATGTCCCTCATAGTTTCTTGTTGTAGCCCAAGTTGAACTGTAAATAACACTTCTTAATGTTATTATTTATAAAATTACCAGCATCATGAATTTAGCTTTTCTTCATCGAAATCCACAGCAATAATAACATTCATGAAAGTAGTGTGGAAATGGTCGATCTACAACACTTTTTTGAGGCATGAAACTCGCCAACCTTACCGAGCTTATTATACCGAGACTTTTACTGGGAAACCTAAAAGGGGTTAAGGGAAGGATAGTAGAAGATATTTAAAAAGTATGACGTCATCACTGGACCGACAGAC
>JAUKPT010003557.1:0-11929 GCA_032273505.1 Nanomia bijuga | reverse complement strand
ACACACACACACACACACACACACACACACACACACACACACACACACACACACACACACACACACACACATTCCTCAAGCGGTAACACCTGTACTCCCCCTTTTTTCGTCTACTGACAGAAGGTTCCAAGCAATAGCACTATCAAGGCTTTATTTGAATCATGTTTGCAACAAACGGCTATTAATTCTAGATAATTTTTCCACCCTCCTTATTATTCCAACTATTAATTCTAGAGGTTTTTTTCAACTCCCCTACTAATTCCAACCCCCTGTCTATTAGAGAGCAGAGAGTATGTTTTTATGAGTTACTTTATTTTTACAGTTAGTGAGCGTGTCTTTTAAAATCGTGCCGCGGTTCCGTGTCTGCTTAAATCGAATAATGAAAGCCTTTTCGGAACTTATCGTTAGCGTGCAGCATGACTCGTAGTTCTTGGATGAAGTAGTTTCTGTTCAATGGAATGTTTTTCTGATTAGTACAAGAAGCGTTTCCTGTCTTTTGACAAACTTCTTGAGTAGAGGAAGCTGTTTCTGTTTCTTTTACAGTGGCGTATCAGATTTTGATCACTTTTAAAACTTTATTTTGGAAAATTATGTTTTTACTTTTATATTTAATTATTTTCATTTGTTATAAGTTGAGCAGAAACTAAGCGTAAGATATAAAAACCTGCAGATAAAAATTAATTATAGAAAATTCAACTCTTTCCAAACTGGTCTAAGCTCATCAATTCAAGCCAATGTAAATCAGTGTATTCTTTTTTGACGTTGATTTTGGTGCCAAAATAATGCTCCTATTTGCCAACATTGACTTAGAATCATGCCAAATTGTGGCTATTTAAGCCGTTTGCTTGGTTAGAGATAACATCATCGGGAAGTTTATTGGTTCAATCTAAAATGTCACAATTTGATGTTTTGATAGAATTGAAAATGATAAAAACGCTTCTGCATGAACCAATCAGAATTTTGATGATGTTATCTTTAACCAATCAATCGGCTAAATTAGCCATAACTTGACGGCAATCCATATAAGCCATTTTCAAATTTAGTGATTTGATTAATTTTTAAAAGGAATTTATCTTCGTTGGACGCTCGCTTCCTAATTATGGATTATGATTATGATAATTATTATTGCAATTTCATTGGCTAAAAATTACATCAAAGAATCTGTGATAACATTTAATTCAAAATCATACGTTTAGATAAAACTAATAATCCTTTTTCAGTGAACCAATCAGTATCTTGATCATGTAATTTTCGACCAATCAAGCAGCACATTTACCCATAATTTGTCAGTTCCGAATGTTCGAATGTTCGTGTTACGAATTCAACATCTTATAAATTCTTTCACAATGTGTTAAAAATGAGAGACAATAAGTCAATATTTATTATTCAAAATTTGCATTTGTGTTTACTTTTCTTGCAAGCCGAGTTTCGATAGGGTTTTTTCTTACAACAATAGTCAATTATAGTCTCGTTTGATTGGCTAAACATTACATCATCAAAAAGCTTTCTGTCTCAATTTGAATGGTCACAATCTGATGTGTTGTTTAAATAAAAAAATGATGGAAACGCTTCGATATGAACCAATTAGAATCTTGATGTAATCTTCAATCAATCAATCGGCTAAATTAGCCTAAATTGGGATTAACCTCACCCCACCCCTGGGTATTAAAGGATTATGTTAAGACTCAACCTCCTGACACATTTCGATTTAAAGAAATTAGTGGTTTATCATCGTTTTGTCTCGATCTTTATAAATGTTCACTTATTAACTTTTTCCAGGAAGCATTTGCAGCAGACAATTATTGCATTTAGAAAATAATCTTTTCGACAGATTCTTTATTTTTATATTTAAAAAGAAGTCAAAGGAACAATTTCCGTTATTATGTTGAATCTGAAATTCGTGTATTTGTTAAAGAGTATTAAAAGCAGATTTTACTTTTTTATAATTCAATATTGTGTTTGGATTTCCGTTGATAAAATAAGATAAAATGTCATGCAATTTCCCTTTTTTTTAAATAAGATTGAATCTTTTTTTCCAGGTCATTTGAGTTTTTTGATTGAATTCTTTTTCTTTTCTTTTTCAGTTATTTATACGAACTTTCGGTTGATCGGGTTGAATACGCCATATGTGACTTAGTACCCCAGCGAGGGATAAATGCAGTGGCGTCGATATAGGGTTTTCACAGAAGTATCTATTTTAACAATAACAAAATTGGTTATTGCACAGTCGGATTTCGATTCGTTTGTACACCCCCCTACTTTTTATCCCTTCGCGTCACCACTGGATAATTGTGAAAGGTAAATATAAGGGCAACAACGGATTATACCAGGGGTCAACCAGCACCGGGGACCACCTCAACAACTATCACCGGGTTAATACTTTCATTTTGTCTACCGGGTGCACTAGCAAGAACTCACCGGGCGATTTTCACCGGGACACATGGTATAAAAAAGTTGTCTTGAACAAGTCACGTGGCTTTCGCATTTTTATCTTTCCCAGCCACTAAATGATCACTTTCGAGATCATTTCAGAAAGGAAAGGAAAGGGGGATTTGTTACAGGGTTGTGTAAAGGAGGTACAGGAATACAAGAATCATTGTAATTCTTGGAAACAAACAAAACAAGTATTATTATTATAAAATAATCATTAAAAATATAGAATCACTACCTAACTATCTGTTCTAACAGGTTTACTAAACAAAAAAAATCAAAAAGTCACATAAATAAATATGGGAACAAAATATTCTAGACTAGAAGTCTCTTACAGTAGAATAGAAAAGAAGACCATAAAGATAAAACTGAAGACTAATATCAGACTAAAAAAGAACAAAACATTTACTTACATATCATTCAACACAACTGTAAATCTACACAACTAAATAATCCAAAAATATGTTTTACAAAAACCTTCTTAAAACTATTTAAACAGTTCAGTTTGTTATCTTTAAGTGTTTAAAAATATTTAGACAAGATATCACGATGAGAAATAATCATTCTGTTTATATAACTGAAATATGTCTTATTTATGCAATATTTGTCATGAGATTTTTTCTTTAGTTGATAAGATACAATTTCGGTTTAAATTTTGAGCTTTTAATCTTCATTATGTGACAAATAATTCTGGAATAACAATTACTTGACTTATCTGAGTCTTATAAAGAAAGCCGATTCCCAATGAAAATTTGGATATAAAGTCTAAATTGTGAAAGTTTGAAAAAAATTTATGCAGTTCATAAATTTCAAATAAAATTCAAAATGAAACAATCTATAAATTATGACCGGTGATGACTCAAACTCGTTACAACCCGGCCCATTATGATTCCGTTTTTGGAACTCCATAAATAATGGCCCTGGGATTAACTTCATTTAATATTCATAATAATTACTTGACAGTTAATAGATAATCAAGGCGCACGCGCAATATTTTCAAAAAAAAAGAAGTTTATTCGCCTTCTTTCTTTTCTTGTGGTCTCGCTTAAGCCAAATTCCTTTAACTGAAAATATATCTCGTAATTGGATAAGCAAGACTGAATAAATTATATATGTTGAAACTCAAAATACGAGGGATAAATATATGATGTTACAACTTTTTCTACAAATGAACTTCGATAATGACGATCTTACCTTTCTGAAACTTTCTTTGAAAATAAACATAAACGACCTCTGCCAACATATTCACAAAAAAATGTTTAAATCAAATTAAAAACCCTTTTTTCTTTCTGCCAATTCAACAACGAATTACAATTAAGTACGAATTCATCACCACAGCAACATCAAAATTAATTCGAAATTGTTACTACCTGCCGATCAAAAATAGAAACTATTGTGTCAAAAAGAATAGCTTATCAGTGTAAACTAATTACTTACATACATTAACCCCTCTCTGTGTTTGTCTATCAGAAAAGTACAACCATTTATGAGTTTATGATTTTCTGCTCTGTTTCAAACCATGCTGAAGTAAGCATGAATAAATTTTATAGTTAAATCAGGTTAAATGAGTAAATCTTTTAAAATCTTAGAATTATAAATCTTCTTATTTATTAAATATTATTAAAATAAATCTGTTTGGGTCTAGAATTAACCAATGAATCGTTACCTTGTATGCAAACTTCACCATCAGCACCGAATACTGTACTCCGATGAAAAATTGGTGTGGTCTAACTCTGAAGAAAAGTAAAAAACATATCCTTGGTCATATCTTCTAAACAAAAATACTCATCATCATCGGATGTTATCTCAATGGTTTTACTTTATGTATGAGTAAATCTATGACTTAGTCACAACCTCTTCTTTGAGTGTTAAAATGTCAAGCTTTTGCTATTTATAAACCTCATATAAAAGTTCTTAACAAGACCACACTATGGTGTATATTTTTTATAAACGAATCTATGAACATATGAAAAAATAGAAGCGAATTTTCCCATCTGCTTGAAAAGTCTAGGATTGAGTCACACCTTTCAAAATGTCTTTTTCATATGTCTTTTCTTGGATAAATTAATACAAAGTGAAAACAAATAGAATATTCAGTGACATGACAGCCATTTTTTGCTCATGAAAAACGAAAGTTCTTAAATTTTTCTGAAAAATGGAAACCCCTAAATTATGATACAACTTGCCTACTTGCAACTACCTCAACCTTTAGCCATCCTTCGCTGAGGCGTTTCTAAGATCAAATATTTGTCATGGCGGAAATTAATACAATTAGCTAACTACTAACAAATAGCTATTATAATAACTTTAGAAAACAATGTTTCCTTTTAGTAATCATCTCAAAGGTTTGCCTAATTTAGACTATTGATTGGTTGAATATTACATCTTCAAGATTCTGATTGGTTCAGGTATTAACGTTTTCTTCATTTTTGGTTTTAAGAAGATCCCAAATTGTGACAGCTTCTTGATGATGTAACCTTCAGCCGATCAATAGTCGAATTTAGACAGACTTTTGAGATAATTCCTTAACTCTTTTACAAACATGACTAACTTCAAAAGGTAAAACAAAATAACAATTTTCTTAACTAATTAAAAAATGAATGTTTATACGATAGAAACCGACAACCATTCAGAGGTAAATATTTTTATCGAAATATTTTAAGGCGGCAATTGCTATTATAAATGCTAATTACAAATTTACAGAAGAAGTAAAAAAGGTTAAAAAAAACTTACTTTTGGTGACGTCAAAACAAAATATGATCTAAGCACTCTTTTCAACTACTAGGATGGTCAAAATCTACGGGTACGCTTACAGTCATAATTATAAGTATACGTACCCAAACTTTGTCTATAAATTACGAGTATTCGATTGGTTTAAAATTACATCATCAAGTTTCCGATTGGTTAAATTCATAACGTCATTTTTGATATTTTGTCGACACGCTAAAAATGCTGATGATAATAAAAAAAATAAGAAAAAACAAAATATTGATGATGTAATTTTCAACCAATCAAACAGTAATTTTATCTACAATTTCGTCCCATTTCGAAACAATTATCATATTTTTCAACCAGCCATTTTAAATGTTTTGTAAAACATCAACCTGTCTCATCTGATTACCGAATAAAATGTAACAAATAAACAAATTTAAAACCAGTATAAGAAAATTTATTTATTTATTTTCTACTGTAAATTAGATTATCTATTCTATTTTAAAAAGTACATTTACTTTTAGGGAATTCCCACAACTGGTACGCAGTATATAACATATCTATATTTGTCTAATTTTGCTGTTTGATTGATTGGATAATACATCAGCAAGAACCTGATTGGTTCACAAAACAATTTCACCAGGAAATTTAGTTTTACTATAATATCGTGATTCAAGACTAAGAAAGCATCAATTGATGACATTTTTAGATGAACCAATCAAGTTTCCTGATTTTTTAAAATCAACTAATCAGAATATTGATGATGTGATATTCAACCAATCGACAGTCTAAATAAGACAAAGTTTTTAGATGATCCCTAATTCAAGTTTTGTTTATGATGAATTATACAACATAAAACGTTTATAACACACAGGATTGGATATATGAGCACAACCCCCAAAAACAATATGATGAATATACATGTTGTACAGCATAAAACGTTTATAAAACACAGGCTTGGATTTTTTTTATTTAAGCCAACTTTAAGCAAAATAATAGAGAGCACAAACCCCCAAAAGCAATATGCTTAAAAGAAAATATGGATCTCCATCATTAACATAGCATAAACAATGAAGTTGGTCAAAGACCTGGATAAGATTTCCCAGTGAGATAAAAATTGTTTATTTAATATTTGTTTATTTGCTGTTTTTGAGAGAAATAAGTTATATCACATGATTTAAATAAAAGTGAAAATAGAAATAAAACCAAATCAATGAATCAATTTTAATCTAAAAATAATACTGTGAGAAGATATTTCTATACTGATTTATATAATTAATATATCTATTTTCTGCCTTTTGTAATCATAAACTGTGAATATAAGATGACTAAACTAGATAAATATGAGACTACACAAATCAACAGCAAAAGAAATAAAAAATACATTAATGGAATAAAATTGACAAGGATTGAAAGGAAAATAGCATAATGAAAATACTAAAGTAATGTTAATATTTGGATAAAGAATCTCTTAAGAGTGGCAAATTAGGAATGTTAGTAAAGCAAAGAAAAAATAAGAATGAAAGAAAAATTATAAAATATGAAGAAAAAATTATAAGTTACATTTATCTCTTGTTGGTTCCCATTTACCCAGAAAAAGAATTATCAATTGATAAAGTACAAAAATCTGGACATACAGGCAAAAAATGAAACAAGATAAAATTAATGTTAAGATAAAATGAAGTGTTGATATTATTAAGTGAAAAAAGAATTCAAGATGGATATGAAGAATAGAAGAATAGAAGAATAAGCACAGGACAAAACAAAACAAATTAAAATATGTACACAATAATTAGTAACTCAAATCAATGATTAGTGCATTCAAAATATCAAAAATGAAGAATTAAATAACCTTTTTCTTTTATAACAATTTCTTCTACCTTTACAAGATAACATGTATTTGAGAAAATACACAATAAAGGATAACCACCAAATTTTGGCCGGTTGATTGGTTAGTTATTATATCATCAGGAAGCTAATTGGTTCAATTTATAATGTCACAATTTGATGATTTGTTAAAATCAAAAATGATGTAAACGTTTCTACATGAACCAATCAGTATCTTGATGATGTAATCCAATGAAAAAGCCATAATTTGGCGGCAATTCCTAAGAATAATTTACATCTTTTATGTTCTTTTTTACTTTAGAAATTCAGTCAATTATTGCGACATAAAAATGTCAAATATATTTCTTTTTGGTTCAAATATGTCGAACCTTTTTCTTGACGAATGTTTTTTTTAAGAAATCAAACTGGAAGTTCAGAAGAGAAATTTAAAAAAGTATCATAAAAAGCCTTTTAAATTCAAATATTATGCCTGCAAAAATGCAAAAAATAACTGCGCAAATAAATGTTCGCGTCGCGAAAATTAAATAAATCTAAAAGTAAATCGAACAAGACAAAAATTAACAATAATAATACAAAATAAAACATAAGAAAGAAAATGCGAAATATATATATATATATATATTCCATATTTTTTAAAAAACTCTCCTTTCCGCGCTTACTTTGCGCGCGCAAACATATGTTCTGAGCACAATAGCGTCAGAAGAGTTTCGACAAATATTTTTCTCTTTCTTTTTCCCATCTATTATCATTTTTTTATTTTTAATATAAAACTATTCATATAAAAAAAGTATCAAAAAAAACTTAAGCAAATTTTAGTTCTTATTTTTCTATTTACTATTATTTATACATATATTTCCCCCTCTCTTACTCAAAAGTTTTTAAACAATTAAAATCTCCTTGTTCCATGGCAAAATAAACAAACTAAATTTTTGGCTGATCTGATTGGTTAATCAACCTGATCAGATCAACCAATCAAATATCAAAAATTAGGCTTTTTCATTATCATTATCATCTTCATTATTTCTTTCTTCAGAGCAAAACAACATTACACTTAATTCTAATAAATATTTTAGTAGACTTTGCCAAAAGAACAAATGAAATCAAATAAACTGGAAAATCTCATAACTGATTTCTTCCTTGAAAAGTATTATCACCTATCCAAGGTTCAAATAAATTTATTCTTCAATTTCGATTCAAAAAAATCATCTAAAGTTATCAAATATGCCCAGGCTTGATTAAATTTAAACTTTCAACCAAAGTTTAAGATACAGCGCAAGCATAACCTAAATTTCAGATCCAAAAACAGCTTTTACGAGCATGCGAACTTGGCTTTCATTCACTAAAATATGCGAACTTTCCGCTAAACGTAAAAGCGCGAGCACTGTCTGGCGATTTTCATAACATTTGATAAAAAAAGTCACCTAAACTGTCTAATTGAAAGAGAAGCATTACCTTTATACCCGTTAAAAGTTGATCATCAGAAAGCTTAATTTCTCCATTAACTTACCGTTACGTTTACCAACTTACCCAAATATAAATTACCTAAAAACTAAATCGACATTACATGACCGCGCAATTCTTATCATTAACCTTTTGTTTAAAGGATTTGCGCTTTTTAAGTTTAGATGGACGCGCAGAGTTATCTCCTGACGATGGTCCAACTGAAGAGACAACCGAAAGATCATCGTCTGAGAATTCACTAAATTCACCCTCCTCCGAAGGTAATTCTAAATGACTAGTATCAGCTTTATTACCTTCTCCACTGCTTCCGTTCACCTCCAACGGGCGAGAGTCTGTCGTATGATCCAAATTCGTCGTAAGACCATTCGACATTTTATCCGCTGTCGTGTCGTCAAGTTCTATTTTCACGTCTTCTGCAGACACGAAATTACCGACAGTTGATGGTGCCGTTGATTTATTACCGACATGTCCATTTTGTGACGTATTTTTTAAATTATTTATTTCAGTAGGTGTGTCCACTGCAATACCGGCTTGCAATGAGTCACTTTTCTGCTGCTGTTGTTGTTGTTGCGTAGTAACAGAAGAGCCATTTATTGAAATTGCGCCGCCATTATTAATATTATTGTCTGTATGTGTTTTATTGTCTATTTGTTCATTTTCTTCCTCTTCTTCATCTTCTTCACTATCACTATCAGAGTCACTGTCATTATTCCCAATCATTGGACTAATTTTGATTGCAAATCCACCTCCACCGTTACTAACACCATTACTTTTTGGTGGTCCACTACTAATATTATTACTATCGTTATTTTTTGGTTCGCTATTATTACTATTACTAATTTCTTGTTGTTGTTGATTACTATTATTATCGTCACTATTATTGGTTTCTTCTTTTATTATTTGACTATTTTTATTGTTGAGTTCGGCGACGACATTATTCATCACGTTTACCGACTCTCCATTTCCGTTCATCGTAAGAGCCGACGTCATGCCACCGAGTTTTTGATGTTTATTCGACGTTACTTTATGAAGTTTCGTTTTTTCGACTTGTTCGTTGTCGTTGTCGTTTTCCGGTGAACCATTTTGTTTTTCGTTGCTGTTTTTAACTATTGATTCAGGTTCATTGCCGTTTCTATTTATAGAACCGTTAACTGTCGGTGGTGCCGAATCTTTCTCGTTATTCGTTGTTGTGTCGTCAACAATTTTCGGCGATTCAGGACTTTCGGCTTTTATACCATTTGAACCGATTGCTTTTGTAGAGCTTTCATTTAAATGTAGTCCGTTTTCAATTCCGTTTTTAACGGGCTCATTATCACCGTTTGATAGTTTAGCGTTGGTTTCAGAACCATTTTTAACTGGTTCATTATCACCGTTCGATAGTTTTGCGACCGTGTCAGAACCGTTAACTAAGGATTTCGCGGCGACACCGTTTTCAGTGGGCGAAGTTTTTTCAGGCGTTTTTTCAGGCGTTTTTTCTTCGCTTGATTCGTTCGCTTCAGTCGTATCGCTTGTTGCTTTGCCATTTTTACCAGTCGCTGTAAAAGAGTAAAACAAAAAAGTGAGTACAAACTTTCTCTTCTAGCGGAAACTTCAACATACAAGCACAAAACTTTAACAAATACATTTCCTTCATTTTTCAGTTCTCTATGTGTTGCCAAACAAATTTCATTGAAAAAATACAAGCATTTGATAAAACACAACTATTTACCGAATCGTCACAACTCTAAGTATTATTTTTTACTTTTTAAAAAATTTACCCAAAAATATATCACAGCGACTGTGAACTTACATTCAACGCCTCTAAAACTTGCAATCAACCTCCCTTATTCTACCAAAATCAAAATAGAAAATATTACCTAAAAAGCTTGCTAATGCACGTGATTTTTCTAACTGGACTTTGGACCATTTCCCACTTTTCTTTTTCTCGCCTGGCTCTTCTTTCTTCTTAGCATTTTTACCTCCTGGTGCATTATCCATGTTCAGTTTCCGCAATGGGAAACCGTTTTTGACCTCGTCAAGTAAATTATCAATGATACATTTTTCTTCTTTGGGTGGGGGTATTTTCCCTTTTTTCACTTTAGGCTCATCTGTGATACCCAGTTTTTCTTTACGTGCCTTCTCTTCTGCAGCCTTTTTCTCTCGAGCGAGACGACGGGCTTCAAGCTTTTTAAATTGTTCATTTTCCTAAAAATTAATAAAAAAGAAATGTTCAAAAATGAACAAGAAAATAACAGAGGACCCGGTTATTTCATTTACCATATATTTTAATCTTATGTTTCCTAAAATAGAACTTTAATTGTGGTCTATGTCTATTTCAATGTTTATTACACTAATTACTTCTAGATATTCTTATTTGTATCTCAATGATTTGTCACTTTTCCATTTTCTTGCTTTTATTTCTACTTTTTCCCTCTACAATATATAGCACACTCAGTGGAAAACATAAAACGTTAGAATGATCTTCCTGGTTGTAAAAATTGAGTATTGAAACAGAAAGGATTCCAGAAACGGAGAAAAAACTGGAAGACAGACATACATTCCGACCCCTAATAAAGTTTAAAGGGTAATAATTAGCTTTACATTCACAGTATTTACAGTATGAACTTAAGTCCGGAATTCTGAAATCAGTAAAATACTGAACGAGTCTGGCTTAGTTTTCCGAGTTCTTCACAGGTAGCTTTAATAAAGACCAATCCATCGTTGTGGCATTGATTTTGGAACTGAATTTTATTCGCGATTTAGCTCAAAATTTAATTTTCTTATCGTTTTATTTCTGGATAAACTGATCACAATGACAGCGCATAAGAGCCAAATGCAAAATAAGGACCGGTGAATATATGGCCCCAATTGATTATCAGTTTAGCGTCAGCCACCCGCATCATGAATAAACGTGCGCATTTTCCTTTTTCTTGACGAAAGAGCGCTTATTGCTTTTTTTTATAAGTCATGTCTCTTATTTTGAGCATTTTCAATTTATTAGGCGTCAAATATAAAAAATTTTCCGCATTGCGCATTTGTTTTTTTGACATGGCGCTAAACACATAATCAATTCCTTTAAGCCTAAAGACATCTTGGGCCATATATATATGCAAATAAAAGAAATGATTTGACTTACCTGCTTAGCTTTCGTGAGTTCTTCACAAAACGTCAAGAAAACCTTTATGTACTCTTCTAGCACAAACTTCTTTTCATCTTCACAAAAGTAGTTGGCGAAATCTTTCGTCAGTTTGCGAATGTTTTTGATTTCGTTCTCCAATGTGGCGAGCTCGTCGGTTGCATCCTAAAATGATTTAAAAACAATGTTATCTTTTATTTAGGAATTAGATAAGGATCTTTTTCTTAACAGAGGCTTCGTAAAACAATTGGACACCATCAAATTAGCGTAGAGAGTTTATAACTTGGCGGATGAATGGCCGAGCGGTTAAGAGTCACACCTATCATTACTAGATACCGTGCGATCTGAGTTCAATACCCAGTC